>CM034473.1:9984180-10250340 GCA_019925255.1 Litchi chinensis | reverse complement strand
TTTAAATAACTAAGCCCTATGCTGAACACTCTTCTAGTTTTCCTTGATGAGGAATTTCCATCCTTTAGGGTTACTTTTGCCAAGCCAAGCCTATATGATAATAGGCCTGTCACCTTGGAGGGCTTATAATTATGTAGGTAATTCCTCCCTACACACACACACGCACATATATAATAAAAATAATTTAAATGATTAATCAAAGTTCAACTAGAGTGTATGAAATGGGATTTGTGAACAGCAAATTAAAGGTGTCTAAGATAAATTTGCTTCTTTTTAATAAAATAAAGTAATAATATATTTATGTTCTGAAAGGGAGTCATCAAATGAGAAGTCAAATAGCCATTGGTGGAATTTTCTTTGGCAACTCAAAATACCAAGTAAGGTTAGGATTTTTGGGTGGGGCGTTTTTCATAATTTATTGCCTATTGGCGATAACTTATTTCCTTGGAAGGTGAATTGCTCTAAACTGTATGGTTACTATTGTGAAGAGAAGGAATCTCTCTTTCCTGCTCTCATTTTGTGCCCTTGGGCAGAAAACTGTCAAATAAAAAGTATTTTTTAGACTTATCTAAAGAGTTTCGTGGGTTCGTCGATGTCGGGTCTAATGTTTCATTTGAGTAGCTATCTTTCCATCTCCAATTTTGAGTTGTGATTATTGGTTTCATGGAACCTTTGGAGGGATAGAAATCATTTTCTTCATGGTGGAGTGCCTAAGAAGGAAGAGCTAATCTTGGAAGAAGTTGCTTTTTATCTTGCTGAGTATCACAAGTTTAATAGAGTTGATCGAGTTCGGCTTGAGACAATTTCTCCAATTCCCCATGTGAAGTGGCAACCACCTGATCGAGGTTCTCTAAAACTTAATGTGGATGTCGCACTAGGTAATGTGACTAGTTTTATAGAGATCGAAGTAGTAATTCGTAATCATCAAGGAGACGTTAAATGTGCTCTCTCTATGAAGTTTTATGACTTTCAGAGAGGGTTTAAAGTTTTCTTTAGCTCATGATTTTTGACCTCAAGTGATGGACACAAATGCTTATCTTGTTATCTTGGCAATTCATAATAAGAATTTTTCTACTATTGAAGGCCCCTTCATTAGGGATATTTCCTCTTTGTTAGCTCAGTTGAGCAATGCTAAGTGTCAGTTCACTCCTAGAAAGAGTAATAAAGTAGTTTATAGGCTAGCAACTTTTGGTTTTTTGTAGCAATTTTAGTTAATCTTGATTAATTCTGTTTCAGAATGTATCTCAAGCATTGTTTTGGTTGATATTTCTTGATTAAGTTTGTTTTTGAATTTTTTTAGAAAAAGAAGAAGAAGAAGAAGAATGCTAGATGCACCAAGCATGGATTTCGTGGGATTATATGTAAATTTTGTAGTCAACCTAGAGTGGACGGCACATCATATCCAAATTCATGAATTGCGGAATAATATAATCCTTTTCTCAAAAAAAAAAAAAAAGTAATAATAATTTGTATGCATTTTTATAAAGAAGTCATAAGGTAAAGACCATTGATTTTCTAAACTCTTTGATTTGTCAATTCAATCTTTGAAATTACATGATAATTTCATAAAAATTTCCGCTTCCCTTTTAGACTACTTCATGACAACTCCTAATTCGGAAATTCAAATACGTGTTAAATTATATTAATTTAAAATTTTAACTTCAAAATTTGTTTATTTAAATTGCATTTGAGTGAAGTTTGAGTGTACATAAATTTATTAAAGTTTAAGTGTACGATTGCATGGGTACAAATGAGTGAAAATGAGGTGTATTTGTGAGCGTTGTATAGTTAAATAGTGATATAGAAAAATAATTATATTTTGTAAGTTCTCTATATTTCAACTATAATATTTTGTATCTTAAACTATAGACAAACGGATCAAATTAGAAGTTTATATAAAATTAAATAGACGGAAAGGGACTTATGATATCATTGGAACTTACAAGCAGTTGCTGAGCCAAGAATTTGGTAAGCTATATAATACGTAATGTAAAGTAAATATGTATTAATATTTTAAAATTTATTTATTAAAAAACTAAATATAATAAAAAAATCTAATGGTAAAAAAAAAAAAAAAAATCTAAATATAGTTGGGTTGACAAACCGATACAAATATAATTTGCATAAAATATTTCAAATATTAGTTTCCCTTAATATGGTCAAATTATGACAAGATAATGTTGGTCCAATAATGAACTTATCACACTTGCACGTTAGAGATCATAAGTTTGAACCATTCCTCCTCTCCAAGCTTCGATTTAATTGTAATATTTGAAAAAATATATAGTCAAATAACATTTATTTACACATATAAAAATATGAAATGGGGCCTTTCCAAAAAAAAAAAAATCAGGGAGTGAATGTAAAAAGTAACCATTTTTTTTCTTTTACTTTATTTTTCAAAGTATTACAATTTTGTGTTGGGGGGAGACAGATAACATAACCTAATCCCTTTTTATCTACGTTTTAAAAGTGGTTTTTAATGTAATTTACTTATACTAGGTTAGAAATGTACCTCTCTCTCGTATAAGTAAACTAGTGAACAACAGATATGTAATATCCTAAATTCGAACCGGTCTAATAGGTTATATATATAAATATATCTAAATGAAGTTTAGGTAAGGTTCAAATAAAATCACAAGGAGTTCAATTGGAAACTTAAATGAAAGACAAACAAGAAATAATTCAAGTGAGCCCAATTAGAAACTAGTATGGCCCAAGTATTTTTCTAAACACACCTAAGTGTTTTTCTAAATACAATCACCTAAGGTCAAATATGGAAAAAGGAGAATAGGAGAGTGGTAAATTTGTGAAAAATGAGAATGTCAGAAGGGTAAAATTGTCCACCACAAAAGAGGGGGAATTATGAAATTTTTAAAGGGCAAATTATGGAACAAGAAAGAAACATGAGAGGGCAAGATTGGAATGTAAAAGATACTTGATTAAATTTTAATTGGATGGAAATGAGTGGTGGAAAAGAGGGTTAAGTGTATGAAAGTATGGCCATACATGAGAATATATATATATATATATTTATGTGATTATATGTGAATTAAAAAGCCACTCCATTCATTTTCTCACCATGGCCGAACACACCCCTAAAAGGAGAAATAAAAAGCAAAGGAAAAGGAGAAGAAAAAAAAAGGAGAAATAAGAAGAGGTAAAAAAAATCAATGAAGTTTGGATAAGGATTTGTATGCTTTGTGGTGAAAAAGGGGTACAAGGAGAAGACAAGTACAAATAGACTTCCATATAGCTTAAAAGTAAATTAGTGAGCAGATATTTTCTCTTAATTTGATTTATGAAATATTTTTGTTATATTTCAACTTTACTTAGTTTTGGGAACCAAATATGTTTTATGATTTATGAATTTTGAAGTATGTTTTAAGATTTTGAAACATATTTTAAGATTTGAAGTTTGTTTCATGATTTGAGAAAAATGAATTATGTTTAATAATGGATGATGGATGAATTTTAGAATATGTTTTGAAAATTTTAAAATATACTTAAAGCCTATGAACTTTAGATTATGTTTTATAAGTTTTAAGATATGATTTGTGGTTTATGAAGTATGAATTTTGTTTTGAAATCGTAAAGTATACTTTGTAATTTATGGATTTAAGATTATGTCTTATGATTTTAAAGTATATCTTATGATTTATGAAATTATAAATTATGCCTTTTGGTGATTCTAAAATATGTTTGATGATTTGTGAATTTTATATTTTTTATTGGGTTTCCAAAGTGGGTTTTATGATTTAATAAAGTATACCATGTTATATGATTTATGAATTAATTAATTGATTTATGAGAGTTTATAGCATGTTTTATAAATTACATGAGAAACTATGATTTTTGGTATATACATGCATGGATGAGATTTTTGTTGGAAACTTAATGTTTGATATGGAAAGCTTTACAAAATGTATTTAGAACTATACTTGCAAGAAATTCAAAGTAGAACATCAAAGTGTACCCTCTCCTCTAACGGTCAGATTGACATCACGTAAGTAAGGTCGAGATAGTCGTCTAACACATGTTTGGTAGAAGTTAGAAAAGTCATTAGGGCTTTGAGAGAGAGTCATTGAGTCACCTAGTATGTGGATAGCAGATGTTATCCACCGTCTTCTACGTGTGTATTGAATATTTCCACCACGTATGACAGATTCTTCTAGGTACTAGTTTAATCTAAAATCATATCTAATAATAATCTATGCAAAAGCTTTTGGCTATTATAATACGAGGCTTTACAAGTGAAAAATTTAGTAACAAATATAATTATTGTTGAATATGAATTACTTAGATTTTATATTCTTATATGTTTTATATTATATTAACTTTTAGATTTTATATTCTTATATGTTTTATATTATATTAACTTTTGCTACCAATGATTCATTTGGTTTTCGAAAATTATAACTAGTCATTGGGCATTAGCGCTCATCCTTTTAAAATTTAAAACCATTTTCCAGGAATCCATCAAGTCTTAAAGGAAGCATCCGAATGGGTAAAAGTGGGCCACTCGAGCAAGTGATGTATGAAAACTACATTTTGATATTCGTCTATGTATATTTTAAATCATTCCATAACACATACTAGTAGATGTGTTTTTGCATATATATATATATATATATATGCATTAATGATATAAAGTATTTAAAACTTTTATTAGTTTGCATAAACTTTTACTTTTGATACTATAAATATTATAATCATACTTACTTATATTTCATGGGATATGACATTACTTGTGTTGGAATGAGAATTGAAAGTAGGACCGGAGGTCCTAAGTAATTGAGAGTTGAAATGAATATTAGAAGTGTATATTTTCTTTGTTATAGGATGGAATAATTCAATAAATAGTCGTTATGCTATCAAAATTTTATTAAACCACCCTATAATTTATTAAACTTTCTAAATTATTATAACTAAAAAAGTTTAAAATTCGTACAATTTTCCAACTATTACAGGATCTTCTCGGATTCAAAATACGAATCTGGAAAGGTCTTGTCGAGTTGTGTGATATGATAGAAAATTGAAATCTAAAACTATAACACTTCCTTTGGTTTGAAAACAGCACATACATACATAATAAAACAAGAAAATGAGCCAATAAGATTTTGCATACAATCTATGTATCAAATATACATGACTACAAGACCTTGGAGCATTTCATTGGCTTGGGGTGCCATGGCCCTTTTGGGCACCCCCATAACTTCGCCCCTGCTACTAAATGTAAAAGAGAGAGAAAAAAAAAAAAAAAAAAAAAACCTCATCTTAAGCTATTGTGTACAATTTATTCAAATCTTTAAGTCTAAAATAGTATTATCAATCACAACATTATATTTTTGTTAAATCTATATTTAAAAAATAATAATAAAAAACTTTTTTAAATTTTATTTAACATGCACCTCGAAAATGTTGATATAACACTTATTCCATCGCGACACCCTTGAAAATTATTTATAAAATTTCGTTGTGGCCACTGTCGGCTAGAGATTGACCACATGAGATGAATCTCATTAATAGAAGATTGTATATTCTGTTTTCTTGAGAAAGAAGGAACTTTCACCATAGAGAAGGTCATAAAATCAATTGATATAACAAATTTCATAATTTGAAGTTGAAATCACAAGTTGAATTGTTATTGGCTGATTATCCTTTTCAAATTGTGATTAATGAAAGGTGGGACTTAAATGTGAAATAGAAGTACTCAACCATGTTGCTAAGAGTATATATGCTTATAATTCATTAATTAGATCTTAAAAAATAATAAATAATTAAATAATTAAAAGAAAAAAAAACAATGCCCTCCTTGATCGATTAATAACATTGAATTAAAGATAGATAAAATTATATTTGATAAAGGGAAATCATTCTATATCAATTTTCAATAAATTAAAAAAAATAGTAATATAAGAGTATCTCTAATACTTTTATGCACTTTTTAATTTTAATTTGTGACACAGCTATGATTTTTTTCAATATAGATCTACTTTGATTAAAATATATATAGAAATGTATATTATTTTCTCCATTACAATTATTAAAAGTAAAATATAGATCAACATTTAACTGATAAAAATAAAATATGTAAATAGGAAAAATACCATTTCACAAAGTGATTCTCAGAAAAACCACTAGCGGTATGTAAATTAATGAGATACCAATTTATATGACCATCTTAATTTTTGTTAGAGCTAGTGATTTTCAGCCAAGTATATCTCAGTCCTCTGTCTCCACATAGGCTCCCAGTACTCTAGTAAGACAAAGCAGCTGCAGTTCAACGTATGGTAGTATTGTTCAATAGTTGCTTATTCAGTTTATATAATGAACCTATCGCTCTAGATATAAGCCACTTTACAATTGTGATCAATCAGCTAATGGCATGATAAGGTGGATAAAGTGATGTCGGCCAATGGGCGAGTAGTCAGCTAATTGATGAGTACTCAATTTGACTGTTGGTCAATAATTAATCATCTAATCAACGGTCAAATTTGATCAAAGTTGTAAAATAATAAAATTTCTATAAAATCAAAATACAATTATATGATCATAAAACATTAATGTGATAACATAATTATCTCTTCTACAAACATTAATAATTGTGAGGCCATAGGGGGAAAAATTATTATTATTGAAATATGAAGGTTAAATTGATGTTTCTTTAAATGTTAAGGACATGACCAAATTGTCCTTTCTATACAATCCACGCCGCACTTAATATATGAATATGTTACATGCAATGGAAATTAAAAGAAAGGACAAATGGAGTGGTTTCCCGGAAAATGACATTCATGATTTAATTTCATAATAATGCTTCCTACCTTCATGGCTCAAATTTAGAAGGTAATTCTAGATTTTGAAAATTTGTTTTGGTTGACTTGAATGCAATAAAATCCAATGATATTTGTTAGAATTCACTATTATATACGTAGTTTTTACATAGGTGTGCTATGATAATTATAAGTAATAGTTATAATCACTAAGGGGGAGCTTTTCACTTTTTACCCAAAACCAAAAGGAAAAATTTGTTTTGACCCACTTTTCTATAAAAATTTATTTTTGACCTCTCAAACAAACTATTTTCATCTTATACTCAAATTTATCAAAATAGCCCCTCAATTCAAAATAAAATTAAAAATAAGCTTTTAAGTCCATTTAAAAATCAATTCCACCCAATTGTTGTCTTAATGTTGTATCTCACCGAAAATCTTTATTTTCAAACTAAATTTATCTCAATCCAATCAAATCTAACATTAAGTATCAATATCCAACACTCAAAATACAAATAAACTCGAAAAATCACAAAAAAAAAAAAAAAAATCCTCAAAAGATCCTAAAAAACTCAAACAATCAATAAAGGAAGTCAAAGATTTCATACCATGAACAATAGAGGAGGAAAATAAGGTATGTAATAGTAATTTTGGTATAGACTGCAATTAATTTATGTGGTTAGTTAAAAACAAATTTTTTAGAACAATGGGTAAAAACAAATTTCATTTCCAAGAATGGTCATTTTTTGTAATTTTCACTAATGAAGGAATATATCTCACTCATGGGCCATGGCATTTTAGTAAAATTGATGATATAATATTTAATACAAATAGTCTTTGGCAATTGGCATTGTTGGCCAGCTGCCCCCATTCCTTTAATGGCATGGGTTCGACACCCAAATAGCTCAAAAATAAAAGGCCCTTTCACCATTATATATGGGTTGTCCTCCCACTTTCATCTACATCTCTTCTCCACTTTTGTTTTATTTGAAAGTAGTTCTCTGAACCGTACTATAGTGTTCCTATCCCGATTGATCCCGATAATCTCCAAGGTCAATTCTAACCCTCAAAATATATATATTTAACAAAAGTAAAGATTGTGTATGTCAGGGAAGTTGAGTGGAAGTTCTGTACAGGATTAAATATATATAAATATACATATATATATATATATATATTAAAGTGGAAGTTCTGTACAGGATTAAATATATATAAATATACATATATATATATTAAAAACACAATCTTTACTTTTATTAGATATATATATCTAATAAAAGTAAAGATTGTGTATGTGAGGGAAGTTGAGTGGAAGTTCTGTACAGGATTAATGGCTTTTATATGAATAAAGCTATAATATTATATATGTTTCATTACATTACTGCCCTACAAAATCTACATTCTGGTATAAATCCAGTAGTTTAAACAAGTCAAAAAATTGGAGTATTCTCCAAACATATACAGAGACACGTAACTATACAAAACTCAATAAAAAAGATGTAAATGAATATTACGTACTAATGATAAATTAATCAGTTAGGGGAGATTCACTGAAAAAAAAAGAAAACAGCTGGCGGAGAAATTATTTGTCTGGCCCAAAGTCAAAGTCGCCATGTTGTCTCATTCGTCTGCTCTCTCTACCTAGTCCCCTCTCCTTCTCCCTCCTCTCATATGTCTGGCTTTTTCCATCCTCTCCTTCTCCTCTCTCCAACTGTTACTTACCACTTTCAGTTTCAATTTCGTCCAACATCAAACACAAACACAGCCTTGTCTGATGGTGCTCTCGCCCATCATCGAAGCCGATCGAAGCCCATCATCAGTTTCAGTTTAATTCAACATCGAAGCCGAGCGGCGGTTGAGGACGACCACAACCGGCGACAGGTAAGCGATGACTGTAAGCTGGTAATACAGCCAAACTGTCTCTCTCTTCCTCTCTCTCTTATGCGTGCAATGTGTTTATGAGAGAGGGTTTATGTGTGTAGTACGGCCAAACTGTCTGTGTTTGTATGTGACCAGTGTTTCAGTTTCAGTTTAGTGTGGTCAGCGACATAATTGTTGGCAAAGGGAATCAAACTTCTTGAGAAACCAGCCACCACCAGGTTTTCTTTTTTCGCTTTCTTTAACCTTTGACCCATTCCTCACCTTCTCAATCTCTGTAATTTCTGCATATAACAACTCGGTTTTTCTCTGCAGTTACTACTGGGTATTTAAACTAATTTTTTCATGTGATTTTCCAAATTGGATCAACTATGATTTACTGTATAGAAAACAGATTGAAAAAAAAAAAAAATGTTTCTGAGTTATTCTACTAGCAATTAAAATATGGTACCAAGAATTAACATAGGATAATAATTTTTTTTTTTTTTTTTAATTTCACTTCTTTTTTCTTTTATTCAATATAGAGTTTGTTAGAGTTTGGTGATTTCTTTTAAATGATAGATTTGGATGGAATTCATAAATTTCATAGATTTCATATAGAGATTGTTAGAATTTTTTATGGAATCTATGAGGGTAGGGTAATAATTGTTAGAGACTTTGCTAATAATAAATTTCACTCTAACATCCATCAAGCTCCATTGAATTACATCACTAGTAGAATCTATAAAGTTTTGGACTTTTAAAGTTGGAATCTATAAAGTTTTGGACTTCTAAGATTTAATTTGAATATTCATAGATTTTAATGAAATGTGTACAAATGTGAACTAAGTACACTTATATTATAATGGATACTATACAAGTTAAATACATTTAAACTTTTATGGACTCTGTAGAAGTCTAAATTGAATACACTCCGTTTATTTTACTAAAAACAGTTTAATAATAAAAGTTTCTTAATAACTACGTCGCTAGCTAGTAATAATTTTGTTATTCGGTCACGGTTTCTGCAGCTCAATTGATACAAGCTTTGTTCTGTTGCAAGTGAAGCAAGAAAGAAGATGGACAGAGTCAATCAGTTGTCCATTCATGTACACTACTTGGAAACTCGTTTGACAGAGCAATTACAGAGATTCCAATCCTTATCCAGAAACTGTTGCGTCTATAGAGCTCCTCCTGGAATACGAAATTCAGATGAAAGGCTCTTTACTCCAAAAATAGTCTCCATAGGCCCGATTCATTACGGCAAGCATCAAGGACTACAAGCTATGGAAGATCATAAAAGGAGATATCTAAAAGATTTTCTTGGACGAACCAAGAAAAGCATGAGTGATTTAGTAATATTTATAGGAGAAAAGGAACGTCAATTGCGTGATTGTTATTCAGAAACCATACAACTTGAAAGCCATGATTTTGTAGAAATGATTTTGGTGGATGCTGCCTTCATCATTGAGCTCTTACTTAAAGTGGCTAATGAATCAAATGTCATTGAAGTTGATCGTATACTAACAAAACCTTGGATGATCGATGACATCTGGCCTGATTTGTTTCTGCTGGAAAATCAGCTTCCCATGTTTATTCTCAGGGACCTGTTTGAGGTAGCCAAAACAGCAATAGACCCTGACAATAGCCACAAACTTTCCATGCCTAACCTAATACATGGAGCGGGATGGTTGGGATTTCTCTTGATAGAGGAAGAATCGATAAAAAACCACTTTGCTGAAGCAGAACATTTTGTTGATTTGACAAGACGTTGTCTTGAGCCACCAAAGCTACAAGTCACACCATTCAGCACCTTAACCACACCAAGTGTGACAGAACTTCATCAGGCTGGAGTAAAGTTTGCGTTGGGTTCAGAGAAACACTTACTTGACATAAGATTCAAGAATGGGATTCTGGAAATTCCAAAGCTATATATGGTCGACGAAACAGAAGGTATACTCAGAAATGTCCAAGTCTTTGAGAGATTGCACGGTGAATCCAACCATGTGAATGATTACATCATAATTATGAATCATCTCGTCAACACACCAAAAGATGTGGATTTACTTGTAAAGAATGGAGTTCTAGAAAATTGGTTATGGAACGGTGAAGCTGTGTCCAGTATTTTTCACAATCATTTGATAGGCGGTAAGATAAACGCTAGGAAATTTTATTATTCAGGTCTTGTTAAAGGTCTAAACATCTACAGAAGCTCTCTGTGGAACAGGTGGAAGGCAAACTTGAAGCAAAATTATTTCAACACTCCATGGGCATCTATTTCTGTCATTGCAGCTAGTATTCTTCTCATATTAACCTTCTTACAAACTCTTTATTCTATGAAAAAGTAGGTTCTCGTACTATATATTCATTGTATGTCTTTGCATGGATTTCAATTGAATTGCTAGACATGAAGTGTGCTTGTCAAATAAGGAATGATTAACAAGGAGTGCTGATTGTTATCTTATACATGAAATATCATTAATGCTTTTGTTTCTTTCATACGTGTATGACTTATTATCTAATTATTTAATTATAGTTTCGGTTAACAAACTTGTTCGTAGAGTTTTGTTTTGTTTTTTTTTTTAAGATACGAATTATTATGGATATGACTTGAAAATTAAATGAGTATAATATCAAAACTTATTGATCGGGGATTTTTCTTCTTCTAATACACTATCTAAACATGAAATTTAAAAAGGATAATCTCAATTTCCCCCCCTGTAGTTTGACGAAATAACTAATTTCCCCCTTGACATTTATTTTTTTCAAGTGATTTTTTAACTATAGGGAGAAAATTTGTTATTTAATCAAACTACAGGGAAGAAATTGGGATTATCCCAATTTAAAACTGCAAATAAAATTTTTCTTTTCAGAAACTTAAAATTTATGACTAACACTTTTTGAATTTACCTCACATCAACAATTAGTATACTTTTTTTTTTTCCCATTCTTGGACCCAAATGGATTAAAATACCCTTAAAACTCAAATCAGTTACTTTAATCGGAGTAAAGTACTACTCCATCGGACTTAAACTGAGTGCACATTCGGTACAGTTTATCTACTGACTAAAAGTACTTTTTTAATGTTAAAAACTTTACTTGATTTTTTTTATGTTGTTTGGTTGACATTTTAATAGAGATTTTGAGGAATTAAAAAAGCTGAAAAAAGTCTTTTTGGAAAAGCTCAAATTTTGAGTTTTTACAAATAGATCTTTTTAAGTTTATTTTAAAATATTAAAATATCTAATCTATCTCTATTTTATTTTGTTAATATCTATATACTCTTATAACCCTATTACATTTTCTTATAAATATAAACATATAGTCTCTATTTTCATTCATTTTTATTTCAAAAAAATATCTTAGAACTCTTCACAGTAAGTTTTCCATATTTTGTGTATGTGTGTGTGTGTGTGTTTTTTTTTTTTAATTGGTTTTGGCGCATATATATATATATATATATATATATATACACACACACTACATTTTATTTCTTAAGGCCAATTAAACTAGAAGTGAATAAGAAAATCTCTATTACTACTACGATTGATTAAATTTTTATGGTTGAAGTTGAAGTAATTATATTCCTAGAATAAATATACTACTTTTTTTATCTCATATCCTTTTTGGTAAATTAATAATATAAAAGTGCTTTAAAAATAATTTAATCAAACAGTTTATAATTTAAAATATCTTTTTTAATTGACAACCAAACAACCAATAACTTTCTTCTAAAAGATCTATTTTCAAAAGATCCACTTTCAAAATATCTATTTCTAAAATATCTATTTGAAAAAACTATATCAAACAAAGTCTGAATGCCTAAGACATGCATATCATATATTTTGTGTAAAATTGTTGAATTTATATTAAGATTTGGATGGAAGTTTGATATGGATGGAAATTTTTTTATTAGAAATTATGAAAAAATATATATATTCCATATGAAATGTGACCAGATATTCCAACAATCGAAGCAAATCAATTCAGCTATTCCAACATATATTGAGCAAAACATCCCAATTTGCACCAAATGGTCCAACACACTAGACTAGATTGTTCAATATACCTAACTAATTGATCACAATCTTATAACACATTTTTAGGATTGTGCAATTGTTTAAATAAAACTCAAAAGTCAAAACCTCATACATGTACATCATTAAAAAAGATAAGGGAAGGAAAAACTTTCAAGGGAAAGAATCGAAATATAGGATTAGGAAAAAAAAAAGTGTTTTTGGTTCATTTTGATCAATATGTACAAAACAAAAAATAAAATAAAATAAACTAATAGTTAAGGTATTTTAAATGGTATATGCCTAACTGATTCGAGCTCTTTTTTTTTTTTTTTTTTTGTGATTTTGGGTCTCGACTATGCCAAGGTAGGGTACCACTAATCTAAGCCTTTAGTTGGGACTAATCCTAGTAAGTATATCAAGCCAAGTTGAATAGCAATACCAACACTCCTGAAAAATTGTATTTATACATCCACTAATAGCTCATATATAGTTAATGCATTTTCTTTTCATATATATAATTAAGAGTAGATTTCTCAATCATATATAGTGTTTAATCTTAAGAGATTCTAATAAATCTTTAATTATTGATATTAATAACTTTTTAATTACATTATAATTATTTCAAAAAAAACATATATTTAGTATTTACACCCTTTTTTCTATTAATTACTAACGATTATACACTAATGGTAGGGAAGATTTATGTAATTTTAATTAAAAGGCTTCAAAAGCTACAATTAGACCTAAACTTAAGGTCCTTTGTGCAATTTATCCTATAACACCGAGGCTTTTGACAAACGAAACCCTGTAACAATGGGGCTTATTATATTTGCCCTTTACAAATAGTTTTACCCTTTTTGCCTTTTTAGACAAAATTGTTATTTAACAAACTTAAATATTACCTAACAATAAAAATAAAATTTTTAAAAATACTTAGTACTCCTAGTCATAAGAAAGCTTATTCTTTCGGCGAAGAGTAGATGCTCCTTTGGTGAGGAGTGGTCCGCTCCCATTCCTTGCCAAGGGAGCAAAATGCTCATTGCCAAGAGCATAAGCTCCTCCCTCGAGGAGCAAATCAACGAGACACTCATTCGACTAAGATTGTAGTGACCTATGAAGGTCACTTGATCTCAATTTGTGGAGGTGAGGCACGACCTAATCGTGAGTCATGACCACTCATCATGAGTCACAACCGCCTAGTCCTAACTCACGACCATTAATTGCGAGTCATGACCGTTTATCATAAGTCACAACCACTTGATCACAACTCTAGGCCATTACTATATTGTGTTCTTTCAACCTATATATCCCCCCGGATATAACCTTCCCACACAATTTACATTTAATTTTTTCCAAACTCTTCCCATCCACCAACATCCCATACTCCCATCCAATATCATCTGAATTTCGCTTGAGAGATTGAGTAGTGGAAGCTCCCGAAGATGCATTATCATTCGCTATAATTCATGAATATCAAAGTATCAATTAACCTAATCATCCAACAAATATTGAAGTATTTCACAACCACAAATAAGTAATAACACAACAATTTCAGTGCCTACAAAATCAAAACTTGGCACCCAAAAAATAAAAACAAAACCAAAAAAAAAGAAAACAACAAAACAAAACAAAACTCTCCCCACAAAACCAAAAGCAACACAATATATGTATATTTATATAAAATTAAAGATCTTGAATTCTTGATTATATCAAATGAAACAGAAATTACAGAACAAATCAACAACAACAACAACAACAAGGCAATTTACCTTTTGTGAGTACATAACTAACATGAGTGACAAATAATCAAATATTAGATTAGTATATTACAAAGAATTTAAGCAATAAATATTCAATAACAATTTCATGTATATATATCCTCACAAACCATTAAAAATCATCATCCAAACTCAATAAACAACTCTTATTCTTAGCCTCTTAGGCCTTAGCAAAAAACAACATATAAATCATTCCTTGTATGTCAATATATAATAAAAATTACTACTTTATGTGTTAAAAACTTAAAAATCACAACTTTGAACATGTTTCAAGTTTTTCTTTGTTCAAATCACTATTTTAACTTTAAAAAAATCACTACATTAAGCTACATTAATATGAAAAAATTTACAAAACATAAAAACTAAAAAACCTAAAACTAGAAGCAAAAAAAGAAAAAAAAAAAAAAAGCTTAAGTACATACCGCCGGCGACCAGTGAAGACGTCGGAGATAGCGACGGCGAGACGGCTGTGGGCTGACGCTAGCGAGCAGACCTCTGACTTCTCCAAGAAGTTTGGTGTTGGGGCCGAAGAAAGCCTTGGAAGGCAAGTGACAGCAAAAAACCGAAAGCTTCTCCAAGAAGCTTTCGGTTTTTGTAATCTGAACCCAAAACGGCGTCGTTTTGGGTTAAATAAAAAAATTTAAATCAACCCAAAACGATGTCGTTTTGGACACCCTAAAACGACATCGTTTTGGGGTTACAGTTTTGAAAAAAAAAAGTGCTGATCGGCCGAGTCGGGCCGAGTTGCCCGATTACTTGGCCAAGTCGACCGATTAATCGACGACACCGATTTTCACCGCCGATCTACCCCTTATCGGACCGGCCAGCTGCTAGTCACCAATTTTTCGCCCGAAAATCGACGATTTTTGCAACACTAATCGTTGTGTTGTTTCACTATTGTTGTGTTATTTCGATTGATTTTCACTGTCGTGGTTTGTTGTAATTATCTTTTAACTGTTAGTTGTAAAAATTACTAGGAATTAACAAACCAAAAATTTTTTGTTATTGTTTGTAATTATTTTTGTATTAACAAAATTATTTCTATGTATGTCTCCGTGTTAGGCAAAATTATTTGTGTTTGTAATTATTTATGTATTTCTCTAAGTATGGCATTGTATATCTTTGTAATTATTTGTAGTTGTTTGTAAATTGTAATTATTTGTATACTGTTAGTTATAAAAATTATTTAGGTGCGTTTTATTTGTTGTTATAAGTTTGTGTTTGAAAGCATGCAATTGGGATAAATTTTGGCATGGACCTTTTTTATGCTTTTTCTTGTTTTTTATTTATTTAGTATTTGAGATGAAACTTGGTTATGTTATTGCTATTATTTTGGTATCTATGGGAGGATTTTATTATTTAGTAGTAATATTTTAGTGTGTGTAATGAAGCTTTGTCATGTATGTAATAAGTACTTTGATATTTGTAATGAAACATTTTTACGTACAAATTGCTATTGTGTTTATATTTAAATAATTTATGTTGTATATGAATTTTATATTGAAAATTTTATATAGATGTGATGTTATATTGTGGTTAAGATTGAATTATTGTAAGTTTAAATGTGTATTCTTTTTGTTTGTATATTTGTCTTTTATATCAATTATGTCATTGTTTAAAAACTAAATCGAGTTAAACGGGTTGGGTTCGGGGTAAACCGCCCTAATTCAGGTTTGGGTTTGAGGTGGAAAGTAGCGATCCACTAGGTCGGGTTTGGGGCATCGCTCCAAAATTTTGAATTGGGATAATTAATTAGGAACATGAATGATCATCACTATATTCATACTTGTAGTGAAAATTAATATGTAAATTCATGATTGAATAATTTTTTCAAATTATAAGCAAAAATTATGTTGAATATTTTTTCAAACCATAAGCTAATATCACAAATATTGGTGAGAATTAGTGAAAAAAAAAAAAAATCCAATCACAGAATAGACATCGGTGGCTAATTGAAGTCACTTTGAAATTTAAGTGAGGGAAATAAATGTTTGTCACTAGAAAGCTTGTAGTGAGAAAATTTAAATTCGCAACTGACCATTTTTTTATACGTCATAGGCAAAATTCATAGAAAGTGAAGGAAAATTTATCAATGAAAACAATATAGTAATGAAATAGATTTAGGAATACTATATTGAGTAGGCTAGAGAGGGTATAGGCAAGGCTAGAAGCCCATTTAGGAATCAAGTGTTCTCCTAATGGTAGGGATGATCTGGAGGACGATGATGATGAGAGGACCGATACGGATGAGGATGTCAGTCGCCCACCACCACATCTGCAAGGTGATGATGATGTAGAAATTGTTAACTCCAGCTTTATTCCTCTCTCAAATTACTTTGTCGGATTGTAAATGCGTTTTCCTCTCATTTTTCAACTATAAATCTTATATTATTTTTCAATTTAGAGTATGATGTAGAAGTTGTTAACTCTAGCTTTATTCCTCTCTCAAATATTGGTCAGATTGTAAATGCATTTTCCTTGTCCTGTTATAAAAATTTATTCTTTTGGTTCTAAATTGGTTAATAAAATTGATGATGGTTTACTCAAGTTGACTTTGTCTTGTATCTCTGATTCCATTTGGATTGATGATTTTTCTTCTTGTATCTTTAATGTATTCCTTTCTCTTGAAAAAAAAAAAATGTCCTCTTTAATAATTATAATTAAGGTTATAATTGTCGTTAACTAAGTAAAATATAATTGTTGGATTATTAACAGCATCACTCTATATTTAAAACTACATTTAACAAGTTTGAAGTTGACTCAAATTAAAATTTCGATCCTAAAAAGATATAAAATAAACAAAATATTATCTATTTGGGTACTTTCTACTAGATAAATGTATTTTAGGCTCATAGATAATTGATATTATCATAAGTTTGCAAAATGCGCATAAAACAGACATTATCTTTTGAAAATGTAAAAAACTCTAACCTAGATAAAATACCATCACTTCACAGAGAATAGTAAACTGTAGTTCATCATCTTATATTATATACAACTATTGGAAATATGTTATGTGATATGAATAAATAAACTCTTAGAATGTAAAGTAAATTACATCGAACAAAAAGACTAGTACAAGAAATTCTGTTTCCAAATTTCTTCTTGACTTTGATTGACTCCCTACATTATTTACTTGGGTTTTGTATAAGAAATGTGAACCAAATATGAGTTTACCACATCTGCTCATAGAAGAAATAATTGAGGAATGCAAACCAACCTCAGTAGTAAGAGCAAAATTATCTTCCCCTAACATTGCATCATTGGCTTGTCCAGGCCTCCATCATTCTTATTTTTCAATTTTGAAATAAACAGTGTAATGTTCATCTCTGAAGCTCAGTAATGGTGACAGAACAAAGTTCCTGTTCACTCCTTTTGCCACAAAGCTGATAGGATCATACTTGCTGATTCCTTTTCGCATTTCAAAGCTAGCTCTCCGATTAAATTTAGTGTCTGATGACTCTCTAATGCTGCTGAGTTTCAAGCTTGCATCTGACGTTAAGTACTCACCACCATATATGAAGCAACCCCTTTTGTGAACTGACTCCAAGGATATCGATCCATGTCTTCCATCCAATCTGCTAACCAAGCGAAAATAAGAAAATCTCTTATGACTAGGCGAATTTGTGATTTTGATTCTATCATTTGTTCCTTTGTGCACTACAAGCATTCCTGGATGATCAAATGTTTCTAGCATGACTGATTTGCCAATAACATCTTTCACTGATGAGAAGTTTGAGGAAGACAAATCATTAAAGATCAGTCTGAATGTGGCGTGAACTGCACCATCAGTGCCAGACAGAGGCAACTTTTCCCTTGTAATCGACTTGTTGGAGTTGGTTAAGACAAAAGATGACTTTCCAGACACCTGGGAAAAAGTAACCAGATGATCATTATATGAGGCAGGAATTGGAGTAACCCAGTCTGCAAGAGATCTGTCTCGTTCAGTCTTGATGTTCCAATCTCCATTGCTATGACCAGCAAGCAGATAAGGACCATAAAGTATAGCCTGAATGGATGCATACTGAGGTCGGTCATCTAGGAAGAAAATACACAAGAAAAACTATTCAATCAAACATCATCTAAGAGAAAATGTTAATGCGTAGCATACAAATATATATATCTAGATTTCGACAGGTAAATCATTCATGAAATTACCTTGAATAGCTTCTGCCCTTAGGCTAATGGGCAGCTGAAGGGTTAATTTGTCACCATTGATCCATTGTTTAGTAACAGAGAGAAAAGTACCTGTATTAGAATTGTTGTTCCATTGGTCACTTGTTATTTTCGAAAAACGTAGAATAAGATAGGAGTTAAAGAGGATCACAAAAATAATAATACAATACAAAAATGTTATGATGAAGAATTAGGCAAGATAGTACTTCCATCTCTATTGTGCACCTGGGGATGGAAAAGGCAAGTTCTGATTGTTTAATGTTGCCTTGGCACCATTTAATTTCGTCCAAAACGGTATCCTTAGATTCAGGGTAGATGATTGGCCTTACCCCTGCATAAATCACATCAAATGTGAAGAACAGTTTCTTTTTCCTTCGACTTCTCTTAATAATCCGGAATGAAGAATTGTTAGATCATAACTGACACCAGCACAATTGACATGAAGAATATGACAACAATAAATTAGCCGAATGGGTTTGCTATGATACCCTTAATGAAATATATCTAGTCGTGTCTCAACGTGCCAATTCCAATGGTTTACTCCAAGCTGTAGAACAGTTAAGATAGTAATTGTTCTAATACAAGAGAAGTAGAGCTCAGGTTCAAAGTGATCTTATTAAGTTATTATGCTACCCCTGCTTCTGTAGATCATTGTTTTCGTATGTTATATAGTGAAGAGAAACAGGATATATATAAAGGGAGATATCATGATCAATATCACAAAACTCATTTAAGATCATTTTTCTTGACCCAAAAAAATTAATGATTATTATTAGTTTGTGTACCTCCAAAGAAATTGTCAGTGTCAAGCGAAGGAAAGGATCCGAAGAAACAACAGGATCAACTTTCTGATCCAGCGTCATATGTCCAGATTTCCAACTAAGCACACTTGATATGTACTGAATGATGTAAAGACCAGGCACTTTTCCCTTCTCTTCAAAATATATGGAATCACCTAGCTTTGAGAACGATTCAACTCCTAGATAGGCAGTAATGTCAAGTGACATAATTGGTTAAATAGCACAGTCAAAACACAATATATGCAGAATCAAATCACAAGATTAAAAATAAAGAATGTAATTGTGGTGGGTGAAACGCAAAAAGGTATGTTAGTTCAATCTTTCCTGGAAAGTAGACTTCTAATATGAGCAAGGAATCCCAGACCTGAATCATAGCAGCACCAAAAAGACTCAAACTTTGTTCCCCATCCATGGATGCTTTTGGCCTTGGAATCTCCAGGACCTAGTGGAAGCATGTAGAGCATCACTCCTGGATCTGTCCCCTGTTGAATGCTGAGCACACCATTCGTTAGGGCGCCCCCGTAATAACAGCATATGCCATTTCTTTTGTCCATTTAAACATATGGCGAGAGTCCTATAAAGCCAAACAAATGCAATACAGGATTTCAACAATATAGAACATTATTATGCTGACATGGTATGAAAAGTGACAAGCATTGGGCATACCTTCAGCATGTTATAAGTTGAGCATGAATCTTTGTTCTCCTTCCCTAGAGTGCTTGCCAATCTCTTTGGTCTGACCTACTCAGCGATAATTATAAAGGCAAGGCCAGCAAGAAAGTTACAGTATCAGAAAATATTAAAAGGAAACCAACTATGATCAGATAAAGGATACATGTAAAGAACATTGAAATTTAGATAGAGGCAGCAGCTTATTGATGGATATGAATAGATTAAACCAAGAAGTTGCTTGATATAGTAACATTAGTACCAGTGCTCCTTGACTGTGGTTCCTCCTGTTGCATAACAATGAGAGGAGTTAACAATATCCATGAAGAACGTACCCATCGCCTGCCACACCAAAGTTAGAAGTTACACAACTAACTATAAGATTCCCACACCATGAAGCCCATGATTGAAGTCTCTCAAAAGTAATATCCTAAAATTAAAACCAAAGTCAACAGAGTACAAACCAACAAAAGAATACTAGCTAGGAATGAGCAGAAGCAACTGAAATGGAAGGTAGACTTTGGTCAGTGTGGTCACATTAAGCAGTTTACCTTGTTAAGTGGATCACCAGTGGTTTCGTAGTGCTTCTGAGATCCAAAAACAATAGGGATATGTGCATTGGCATGGAAACCAGATAAATCATCAGCCTACAATAAAAAAAGAATAAACTTTTATGAGTTGTTTACGTAGTATATTCATTTCACCTTCTTCTACTACTTTTATCCTCAGCCTTCTATTATGAACAAGACACTCAATTTTCATCTCCCAAGAGCCAGTAAAGTCCAAAGCTGAGTTGTAATACAACTCCACTATACATTTTACTTTCTCAATGTTACTACCTCATCAACTTAAATATTTACCTGTACTGCCAGCAATCCCAAAAAGCATGGTTTGTGAATAGTACAGCTAAAACTAAATGCTTTGGATCTCTCTAAACAAAGCAAAAAGAAAATTAAATGTCAGAAAGCAAACAGTGTGTCAAAATTGTGCACCTATAAACCTAAACATTCAAAATAAAAATGCCATAAAAACTACAAAACCAATCATGATAAAAAATATTGTACATTCTTACTGTACTTCTATAAACCAAGTGCATGAAAAATTCAATCATGTTGTTGAAGTGTAAAATCAGATGAGATGATAATGAACTACATGGACAAGATTGCCTACCGTTATGGAGAATAATCGGTACAGGACATCATTCATGCCACCAGTTTCGTCATTAAGCGACAGCCAATGTCTTTCCACGGTGTACTTCAAAATTACATTTTGAACACGATTGTAGAAACAATTAACCATCCATGTTGTCATGTTCAAAGCTTGACCATTATCAGCAATGTATACTGATCCAACAAGCTGGCCAATATCTACAAAGCAGACAAATTTTTAAGCAAAGTATGCAACATTTCCAATGTGCGTAAATAGACTAATTGCATCATGTGAAACAAAGCAAAATAAACATCACCTTGTGAATAGTGTAGTATGGAGCCCAAACAGGTTTTAAAGCTTCAAAACGATCAAATTCCTTAGATGGGAAAGCAGAAAGATAGCAGGTGCCCATTTTCTTCTGACAATGAGAAAGAGCAGACACCACGGACATTCTCTCTTTGAGAGTATCATTGTGAGTGCTTGCCCACATTAGTGCTGTAGCACTCATGTAATGCCCTTCAAGATTGCCAAAATTATGTTACCCATTGAAATCACTACACTAAAGATCAAATACAAAAATTATGAAAATTCAGTGAATCATTACCACAAACATTACAAATTTATATATATAAATTATAATAATAATAATTAAAAAATAAAGAAACCTCACAGACATGTTGGCATAGAAAATGATGATCATAACATAATCTAAAACGAGTGAGTCACATTAAATTGTGCTCTAAGGCACATAATAAAGAATTTTCTAATATGTTAAAACACATGTTAACACAATCTATATAAATTTAATTACATTACACATTGAAATCACTACACTAAAGATCAAATACAAAAATTATGAAATTCAGTGGATCAGTGCTACAAACATTGCAAATAAAAAAATCTCACAAACATGTTGCATAGAGAGTGACGATCACAACATAATCTAAAACAAACGAGTTATATTAAATTGTGCTTTAAGGCACACATTAAAGAATTTTATAGTCTATTAAGACACATGTTAACACAATCTATATAAATTTAGTAAGGTAAAGTTTAATTCTACCTACAAAATGGCCACGGAGCTAGCAAGTGGAAGCCTCCCACCCTTCGTAGGCCTTACCCGGCGCATGCAAACCGGCAGTTCTACGAAAACTCCGAACCAACCTGAATTGCTATCCTATTTTTATTTATTATTATTTTTTCTTTCTTTTTCTTTTCTTTTCTCGACTTCAACCCATTCTCTTTTATTTCTGTATGCCATACCAAGTTCTCTGTGTTTTCTGCTGACCATATATATATATATATATATATATATGTGTTTTTATTTATTCTAATTTTAAAACGTTAAAACGAACCAATCAAATTCATCTATTACATTTGAATTAAATAAGAGCGAAAATTTGTTTTAAGAAAAAAAATACAATGAATGAATTTGATTGGTTCATCGTAAC
Organism: Litchi chinensis; assembly: GCA_019925255.1. Taxonomy (NCBI): domain Eukaryota; kingdom Viridiplantae; phylum Streptophyta; class Magnoliopsida; order Sapindales; family Sapindaceae; genus Litchi; species Litchi chinensis. Next base: position 10,227,665 of record CM034473.1, on the reverse strand, counting down.
TTTTTAACGTTAAAAGAAACTAATTATAAAAACACTATATATATAGAGAAACTTTATTTTAGTCTCTAAGATATTGAAAATTATCAGGTTTTCAAACCTCTTTTAAAAATAGTTCTTTTAATCCCTAAAATTTTAAAAACTTATAAAAAGTGTTCAAACCATCAACCAATTGACGGTCAAAGGAGACTAAAAGTTTGGATGGGAATACTATTTTTACATTCTATAAAAGAAAGCTAGGATGATAAACACGTGTACAACCAAGATTAAATTTTTAAAATATATATTTATTAAAATTTGATTAATTAATTAATTAAGAAATAAACGATTTCCACCATCCATCCGTCAAAGATTAAACTTAATAGAAGATAAATTTTGAAAAAATTGAAAAAAAAAAAAAAAAAAAAATCCTCCTTGATTTGCTCAGAATGATAAGCAAAATTTGTTAAGTTTTTAATCAAGCAATGTTGTGGTCCTGGTTTGCCTATTTCCCTTGTTCTTCAATCCTTAAGATTTAGATACAAGGAACTACATCGTTGGCACTGGGAGAGAAAATTAAACCAAATTGAGCTTGTAAAAACAACTATTAAACCAAAGGATCTGGGTTCTTCCTTTGTTTTACATCAAACTAATCAACTATTAAAAAAATAAATAAAAAAAACAACCCAGATCCTTGAATCGTCAACCCCTGAGTTGGAAACCCAGATGATCTTCAACATCCTCAACCACTATCGCAGTAACCTGTTGCAACAGCTACCATCATCAACAATCAAACCCAATCTAAAAAATCATCAACACCTAATCACCTGTTCAGCAATCCACACAAAATCATCAACACCCAATCGATCCACACATCATCAACAATTACCTGATGCAACAGCCACCATCGCAACAGCCACGCAGAGCCGATCCCCATCGCAACAGCCACCAATCTGAAACACCCAACGCAACAGCCACCATCTTCATCGCAATAGCCATGCCGAGTCGATCTGGGTCTTCAAACCCAGTTCATCATTCGAACCCAGATGATTGTTGGCTTGCTGGGTTCGAGTTCGACTTTGACTTTGATGGCGTTGGGCTTGACTTCGCCTTCGACTTTGATGTTGGGTTGTTGGATTGTTAGGTTGCTGCATGGTGGTGTGGTGGTTTGACTAATGATCAAGTGAACAAGACCAGATCGTTGGTCTTCACCAGATTTTCACAATCTGGTTCAGATCCAGATCATGGACGATCTGGATTAACCGATTTTTTTTTTTTTTTTCAATCTGATATGGGTTTTTAATTTGTGTTTTTTAATTATTATTTAATTTGAAAAATAATAATCATATTACAAAAACAATAATCATATTATTGTTCAACTGTCAACTCTTTATTGGATGAATGATATATTATATTTTGACTTTATTAACAATAAAATGAGCATTTTAGATGATGAGAGATAATAAATTTTTTGTTGTAAATCAATTGGATATCACCCTTTAGTATTTTATAACCTCCATATTAAATATCATTATCATACAAAAAATGATCATCATAATTGTACCCATTGTTAAAAATATCGATATCGACGGAAATATTGGTACTACGATTCGGCGAAAATGTCGACAGAAATTGGAGATATCGACGGAAATTTACGTAAAATTTACAGAAAGTATGGAAATTTAGTTAAAAACATAATATTTTTTAATGAAACTTTTAGTAATGTTAAAATAATCATTTCTACAACCAAAAATCATATTATATTTAAAAAAATCATATTTTATCTAAGAAGTAACAACTAAAAGGTATAAATATGGATATAATATATAAAGCAGATATATGAAAATATAAAAAGCTTCCATTAAAACTTTTCAATTAATTTGCATCACACAAATCATGTAAATTTTAATACCAAAATGAAGTCCTAGGTGGTTCATACATGGTATAGGTAGCATCTAGATTTATACAATACTGATATCATGACATATAATTTGAATGGTTTTGACTATAATCACGAACATATCATGAATAAGCTTCCCGATTTCTCCCCATTATCTGTCCATGAATAGCTAGCATCTAGATTTATACAATACTGATATCATTTAAATATAAAAATGAGATTTTTGATGAAAATGAGATTCCTCACGTGGGTTGAAAATTTATTTTATTCATTTGATAAAAGCTTAACAAATTCTTATTTGAAAAGCTTAAAATTCATTTTTATTTTATGTAAATTTAACCGATATTTCCAAGATATTTCACGGATATTCTAAGGATATTTCCGAAAATTTCTGTGATATTTTGTAAAATTTATACTATATACTCACGGAAATGATATTTTACAGAAATATCACGGATATCTTTGGATATTTCCAGGATATTTTGACAGATAAGAGATTACACCCCCTATTGATATCGATACTCTTGATTTATGGGAATATCGGCGGAAATATCGCGGAAATCACGGATATTTTAAACTATGATTGTACCTTAATGTTTTCTATAATCTCTATATTAAAGATCATTATTTCTCAAATAATGATCATCATAATAATGTCTTAATGTATTGTGTAATTTGTGTCTTTTCTATTTCTTACATTTATGATTCTTAGCCTATAAATAGAGGGTATATAATATAGGGTATATAAGTTTGTATGAATTATTCTTGCATAAGAAATGAAACAATAAAATAATAACTCTCTCCTAAAATTCTTCTTGTACTTTATTTTTATTCCTTGTTCCTATTTTACAATATCTTAATATTGTATTTATTTTATAACACGTTATTAGCACGAGTTCTAACCGTTTATTTTCATCAAGGTAGAATTTTAGTCAAATAGATTTCTTTATAATATTTATTTATTTTTCTATTATGTTATTGACATGTAGTGCTTTGATATTATTTATTAAGCATTTTTTCTCTCCACTACATTTTATGTATTTATATCTTTATGAATTATGTTATTTTTGTTTGTTTATATAAATCTTTATTATTATTCCCATGATTATTTATATATTTGTTTACCCATTAATATATTTTATGTTATTGGATGAGTTATGTTTTCAATTCTTTACTTTGCTAATCAATGGTTATCAACTTTGTTTTATTTGTATAATAGATTATACAGTTTCTTATATCGGTTATAACTTGATTATCAATTATTTTGTAATGATGAATTTTATTACATGTTTGTTTTATTTTACTGTTAATCAATAAATTGATTATACATTGAAGTATAGTTATAGTATCATTGTTAATATATCTTTTATAATTTTTCTATATCCCCTTGGTCAATTAAAATTCATGTCATTAAGCATGTAAATATAATTTTCTTGTTTGATGAAAAGTTAGTATATATATATATCTATTAGAATAATTATTAATTATATGTTGTATGTTTTTTTTTAAGCATCTAGTATATTATAATATTACTGACTATTATACTTGAATTATATTATATATAGAGAAATTGTTTATTATATATTTTATCATTTTTTATAGTTTTATTAATTTTATTATATGTTGTCAATTAATAGTTTTCAACATGTCGAATCTGACAAAACTCGAGTTCACTACCCTTGATATTTCTTGTAGTAATTATTTGGCATAGACTCTTGATGCTGAAATTCACCTAGATACCAAAAATCTTAAAGATGCAATAAAAAAGAAGAATGGAGCATTCTCACAAGATCACGCGAAAGCAATGATATTCCTTTGTCATCATCTTCATGAAGGTTTAAAAACTGAATATTTAACACTAAAATATCCATATATTCTTTGGAATAATTTGAAAAAAATGTATGACCACCAAAAAACAGTAATACTTCCAAAAGCTCGCTATAACTGGATGCATCTGTAATTGCAAGATTTTAAAAGTGTTAGCGAGTATAATTCTGTTATGTTTAAAATTACTTCTCAATTAAAATTATACGGAGAAAGTGTTACTGATGAAGATATGTTAGAAAAAATATACTCTACTTTCCATACCTCTAATATGCTCCTCTAACAGCAGTATCGAGAAAGAGGTTTTAAAAAATATTCTGAGTTTATATCATACCTCTTGGTGACTGAACAAAATAATGAATTATTGATAAAAAATCATCAATCTCGACCAACTGGATCAACAGCATTCCCTGAAGTGAATGTTACATCTGTTAATGATCCTAAGCGTGGACATAGTCATAGTCGTGGTCATGGCGTGGACGCGGCCATGGTCGTGGACGTGATCATGGTAATTATAACCAAAACTCCTTAAATTTCAAGAAAACTACATCTTACCACCTGAAGTAGGAGAATAATGAAGAAAAACAAAAGAAAAATGGTTTCAAAAATAATAAAAGCACTTGTCACAAATGTGGCATGAAATGTCATTGGGGTTGTACATGTCGTACAGTAAAACATTTTGTTGATCTTTACCAAGCTTCGTTAAAAGAAAAAGAAAAAGATGTTAAAACAAACTTTACTGAAAACTTTGATCCTATGAATTTAACACATTTAGATGTTGCAGATTTCTTTGAGAACTATGATGAAAATTTGATTAGAGATAGAAACATAAATGTGGTTTAAGAGAATGTTCTTGCAACAAGCCGCTCCAAATGTGTTATTTACAATATGTTTTAATGTGTTATGTCATTAGTGTGTTTTATGCTTCTAATTTTCAAAAGTGTGTTGTTTTTAATGTATTTGGTTATAAGTATGTTAAGTAATATTCGTTGTTCTTTTATTTTTTTAGTATGATTTCAGTGTGTTCATATTTAAAATTAAAGGGATTGTTCTCTATTCTTATAATTTTCTTTTTCTTTTTCTTTTACTTATGAAGAATCATGGTTGAAGCTAATGTTAGCACAATATCTGGTGTTGCAAACTTTATTGAAGGTTATGGAAGAGCTCATATATTATTACCTAGTGACACAAAATTTATAATAAATGATGTCATGTTTTCTAGTAGATCAAAAAGAAATCTACTAAGTTTTAGAGACATACGTCGTAATGGTTATCATATTGAGATGACGAATTAAAAAGACGTTGAATATTTTTCTATTACGTCTATTATCTTAGAGAAGAAACATATATTGAAAAAATTATCAGTATACTCTTCTGGATTATATTATACTTTTATAAATCTAGTTGAGTCGTATATGGTTATGAAGAATTGTTGAATCCAAAGACTTTTATTGTTTGACATGACCGGTTAGGTCATCCGGGTTCAATAATGACACGAAAAATTATAGAAAATTCGCACGGACATCGTTTAAAGAACTAGAAGATTCTTTTTTCTAAAGATTTTTCCATGTGTTGCTTGTTTTTAAGAGAAACTAATTACAAGACCATCCATAACAAAAGTTGACATTGAATCTCCTTCATTTTTAGAACGAATTCAAGGAGACATATGTGGACTTATTAATCCATCATATGGACCATTTCAATATTTTATGGTACTAATAGATGCATCAACACGTTGGTCACATGTTTGTCTATTAACTACTCGCAATGTCGCATTTGTCTTGACAATGCTGGAGAATTTACATCTCAAACTTTTAATGATTATTGCATGTCCATTGGAATTACTATTGAGCATCCTATTGCTCATACACATACACAAAATGGATTAGCAGAATCCTTTATTAAAAAACTTAAATTAATTGATAGGCTCTTACTTATGAAAACAAAGTTGCCTAGTTCTGCATGGGGACATGTCATATTACATGCTGCAGCACTTATTCGTATAAGACCAACTGCATATCATAAATACTCCCCATTACAACTTATCTCTGGTAAAGAACTTAATATTTCCCATCTAAGAGTTTTTGGTTGTGTCGTATATGTTCCTATTGTTCCACCACAGCACACTAAAATGGGTCCACAAAGAAGATTGAGAATTTATGTTAGATTTGAATCCCCGTCAATTATTAAATATCTTGAACCTTTGACGGATGATATTTTCACGGTACGATTTGCTGACTATCAATTTGATGAGACAGTTTTCCCAACCTTAGGGGGAGAGAAACAACGGTTGGAAAGACAAGAAATTTCATGGAATGCATCGTCATTATTTAATTTTGATCCTCGTACAAATCAATGTAAATTGGAAGTTCAGAAAATAATTTACTTGCAAAAAATTGCAAATCAATTACCAAATGTATTTATTGATAGTAAAAATGTGACAAAGTCACATATACCAGCTATTAATGCTTCTGCTCATATTGATGTCCCTGAAGGACAAGTTGTTAATATGCCAATAAATAAGTCTAATGCATGCCAAAAGCATGGTAGACCACTCGATTCCAAATATAAAAATCCTAGAAAGAAAAATGAGCAAAATAAGCAAGTTGACATTTCTGAAGTTATTAATACTCCTAAAAAGCCCATCAAAGAAATAATTGATGTAACTGAACAAATAAGCCAGAAGAATATCAGGTTCCTGAAAATAACTATGATAAAGAGATCTCAATAAATTATGTTATTTCAGGATAAAGATTGAACCGAAAGGAAACTGTTATTGATAATATATTTGCATATGCAATTGCTCTTGATATTGTAAATGAGAATTTTGAACTGAAGTCCGTTGATGAGTGTCGACGTAAAACTAATTGGCCAAAATGAAAAGATGCTATTGAATCTATTGTTCAAACACCTAAAGGTGTGAAACCTGTAGGCTACAAATGGGTATTTGTACGAAAACGTAATGAAAGAAATGAAGTTGTAAGGTATAAAACACAACTTGTAGCCCAATGTTTCTCTGAAAAATCTGGTATTGATTATGAGGAGACTTATTCTCTAGTGGTGAATGCAATCACATTTAGATTTCTAATTAGTCTGGCAATTACAGAAGGACTTTATATGCATTTAATGGATATTGTGACAACTTATCTGTATGGATCACTTGATAGTGACATTTACATGAAAGTCCCTGAAGAACTGAAAATGTCTGATACATGCAATTCGAAACCCCAAGAAATGTATTCGATTAAATTGCAAAGATTTTTGTATGGATTAAAGCAATCTGAACGCATATGGTATAATCGTTCCAATGAATATTTTTTTTAAGAAGGGTATATTAACAATCTAATTTGCTCATGTGTGTTTATTAAGAAATTAAAGTCTGGATTTGCTATTACCACAGTTTATGTTGATGATTTGAATATCATTGGGACCCATGAAGAGCTCATAAAGACGATAACATTTTTTAAAAATGAGTTTGAAATAAAGGATTTGGACCAAACAAAATTCTGTCTCAGCTTGCAGATCGAGCATCTAACTAAAGAGATTTTTGTTCACCAATCAACTTATATAAAAAAGGTATTAAAGCATTTTAATATGGATAAATCTTATCCAATAAGCTCTCACATAGTTGTTCGATCTCTTGATGTGAAAAAGATCATTTTCGTCTTTAAGAGGATAATGAACAAATTTTTGGTCCAAAAGTATCATATCTTAATATTATTGGTGCACTAATGTATCTTGCTAATTGCACAAGACCTGATATAGCTTTCTTTATTAATTTACTGGCAAAATATAGTTCTTCACCAACTTGAAGACATTGGAATGATGTTAAACAAATACTTCGTTACCTTCGAGGAACATCAAACATGAGTTTGTTTTATTCAAATGATTCAAAGGTAGAATTGGTCGGATATGCAGATGTTGGATATTTATCAGATCCACATAAATAATCATCTCAAACAGGTTATTTATTTACATATCGTGGTACTGTTATATATTGGCATTCTACAAAACAAACTCTAACTGCCACATCTTCAAATCATATTGAAATATTAGCATTACATGAGGCAAGTCGAGAATACGTATGGTTGAGATCTCTGATTCAACATATTTATAAAGTATATGATCTTCCACTTGTTAAAGAAAGTCCAACAATTTTATATGAGGATAATGCAGCTTGTATCGCCTAAATCAAATAAGGTTACATAAAATGAGACAAAAACAAGCACATTTCACTAAAGTTCTTTTTCACACATGAACTTCAGAATAAAAGAGAGATAGACGTTCATCAAATTCGATCTTCTGACAACGTGGCAGATTTGTTCACAAAGGCACTTCCGACAACAACATTTGAGAAATTGGTAAATAAGATTGACATGCGTCGATTCAGAGAATTTTGTTAAAATTCACCAAAAGAAAACATATCAGCATGAGGGGGAGGTTACTGCATACAAGAATTATGTATTCTTTTTTCCTTTATCATGATTTTTTTTCCTATAGAGTTTTTTTCTAAAAATATTTTTAATAAAGCATATTTTTTTGTACGGTAGACATCTAAATAAGGAGTGTTGTAAATCAATTGGATGACACCCTTTAGTATTTTATAACCTCCACATTAAATATTATTATCACACAAATAATGATCATCATAATTGTACATTAATGTTTTCTATAACATCCACATTAAATATCATTATTTCTCAAATAATGATCATCATAATAGTGCCTTAATATATTATGTAACTTGTGTCTTTTCTATTTCCTACATTTATGATTTTTAGCCTATAAATAAAGGGTACATAAGTTTGTATGGATTATTCTTACATAAGAAATGAAACAATAAAATAACAACTTTCTTCCAAAATTCTTCTTGTATTTTATCTTTATTCCTTGTTCTTATTTTGTAATATCTTAATATTACATTTATTTCATAACAGTTTTTTAATTTTTTTTATTTGATTTGACTATCAATTGATTGATGATTTAAATTTTTTTAAAGAATTTTTAAAAATTATAAATAAAAATTACCATTTTTAAATAAATTTTAAAAATTTAATAATTTTTGAGATATATAATAATTACAGTCAGCCGCCTCAACATGGTTCATTCAAGCTAGGCGAGAGACACCTGTCTCTCTTTTTTTTTTTTTTTTAATTTCTCCTTTCCTTATTCGAGCCGCCACTCACTCTTTTATCTAAAGCTCATTTCTTTCTTTTGTCTCATCCTTCAAATTTAAATGCTGCCACTGGCTACTTCCCTTCGAAAAATTTTCTCTACTGACAGACTTTCGGCTTCATGCCACTCTTTTTTGTCTTTTCTTCCTTCACTAATTCATCATCCAACTCCACTAACTCACTTGCATATTTTATTCTAATTTCACACACTCAAAATCTTCTCTCTTTCTAGCTGCATTGGGCTCTCGGTATCCACCGAGTTGGTCCATTTCATTTCTTTTTCATAAACAAAAGGGTGCATTTAACCAAAGCAAGGGCCGTATTTGAAACCAACACAATCAAAAGAACTTGGGCCATTAAATTGGGCTTTGATTTATTGCTAAATTTGGACTCATTTAAAAGAATTCAGCTCACTTAAAACTTGGGCTTCAATAAATCCAACAATTAAACAAGAGCGGCTATATCTCCACCCCTCAAAATCTGTATGTACACCCCAAATTAGCATTTTCTTAAATATATAATATTAACATTCAGTAAAATTACTAAAAGAGTAAACATCTTGTACCCTTTCAAACCCTTTTTTTTTGTTACTCTCTTAAACCCTATTTTTTCTTTTGAATTCTAATCTTAAACATCAAATTCGTTTCAAATTGTAAATTATGGAGAATGAAACAAAATCTTCGAATGAAATTAGTTGTAAAAGGGTATGTTTTACATTAATTTTTGTTGTCACAATAGCGCACAACTTTTTTAGATCTTAAAGGAAATCAATTCCAAACTGGTAATTGTTATTAGATAGAGGGAATGGATGGATGTTCACTTTGAATTTATTGCTATTGTTTTCTTGACTGTTCAAAGATATGATTTTAAGGATCATCTACTCTGCAGTATTTATCAAGCACTATTTCAAGGTATGGCTTACTTTTATGTAAATCTGGCATATTGTTATGGCAACTGATGCCAACTTGATTCTGGAAATGACTTCTATTTCTTTCCACAGGATCCTATTTCATTTTCTTTTCGGAGTTGCTTGCCTTTAGGCTGGACAATCCTGTTGTTTTCAGGGGTGATTACTCACCTTTCTGAGAGAATCTTTTTGGATGGGAAAATTTCTGACCAACCTTCTTGATAAATTTTTGAAACAGTAGTGTTTCAACGAAATGAAGTATTCAATCATTTGTATTATGTTGCAATAAAATTTAGAATTAATTTTTGTTTTACATTAATCTTAAACAAAATTAAGAGAAAACGATAGTCTTGGTATTAAATGGGATTTAAAAAAAAATTAGAAAAAATTTAAAATTTTTATTGGTTGTGCAAACAAAAGGGCTGTACATACCATTTTTGAGGAGTGAAAATATCACCTCTCTTAAACAATTGAGCTCGCATTTAAATTAGACTCATTCATTGATTTTTATCTGGACTCAATTAATCTCTTGGATTCATTTGAATTCGAGTCTTACATTATTCTCCTAGTTATCTTTTCAAATATTTCTACCATGAATAATCAATTATTAATTTTCTTGAAAACTCTCCTACAAAGAAAATTTCTTACAATAAAACAAAACCAATACAAGAGATGTGAATTCAAAATTCTACATAAATGACTAATCTATGTTCGTTTTGCGATAATGTTAGATTTCCCACATTTATACCTTAATTCATCATAAATGATTCAATTAATTATCAATGTATAAGAGTAGTGACGAAACTAGAAATTTGAAGTTGGAGGGTAAATATATCCAATAAGTCCTCTATAATATACATAATGATGAAGCAAACAATAAAAATTTAGCAATCCCTTCTATGTAAACGAATGAATTAAAAAAAAAAATCACCTATTTTGACTTTTTTTTTTTTGTTTATTTATTTTTTTTAAAGATTCATCAATCAGTAGCTGCAAATGCTTGGATATTAGGATTCTTTTAAGCAATTGATTTGACAAAACTACATTTAAAATTTTAATGATGTGATGTGGGCATATGAGAGTACCTAGGATGATTAACAAGTACTTCATGAACTTCAAAACATCTAATAGTAAATTCACATATACAACTTTATTTAGTGTTCATTTGTCCTATAGATAACTCTCTAATGCAAATTATGCAATGGGGGCGCCAGAACATAGTCATCTGTTCTGGTATGTGCAGCATTTTATGTCGTAATGTAATTTAAAGAAAACAAATGGGTTCACTTGAATATGTTAAAATAGTTAGATGTTTTAAGAATGAGTTAATATCTAGTGGATTCATATAATACTTGTGGAATTAAATAAGTTGGGAGCTTATTTTTTCCATTAACCATTCTTTTTATATTTACTTTTTGAAAATGAAATTGTATTCTACTTATGATTTCAAACTAGAATGGAAATTCAAGTAAAACATAGCTAGCATATTTAAGATAATTCATGCTCTAATCTTTTCGGATAATAATTATGATGTGAATAGGTACCATTATTCAAACTTAGTTGGAGTCCATAGGTTTTAAAATGAGTGGAACCATCGATTGATAATAATTTTTTATTTTTTCTAAGTGCATGTTCATAAAGAAAAAGATATGGGTGTAATGAAAATATGCCATCTGCTGTGTTGTGAAAATATTGGTAAGAGTAATCATATTGGAGTGATACAAATTTTATTAGAGAAAAGGAAATAAATATATTTACCTATATGAATTTAAAGCACCAATTAATTATTTTCTTCAGTTTTAATGCATTGTCCCTACACTGGTCGTTGGAAGTTATTAGTCCGGGGGTTGTTGGGACGTCATGTTCTTTAGCTCCTACAACAATGACTTGACTTTGATGTACTAATAAGCTATAGGTGTAGTCCACGCGGTTTTTGCACAGGAGGTGAACTGGTTCCACATAAACTATCCTATTCCTATCTAAAATAACAATTGTGATGGTTAAACTTCTTATAATTTGATTTTAAAATGACTGTTGTGTAATTTCCATGAAAGCAAGATAATTTGTGTGATCACACTTACTGCTCTGATCAATCTACCAAAATTTTGAGAAGTTGGGCCTGATAATTTCAGAGTGGTGTAAGCCCCAATCATTCTAAAATTAAATTTTCAAAACTTTTTGTGGTCCAAAATGATCATTAATAATTGCTGATCAAACTGATTGAGACATGCATGCTCTTAAAAATAATAATAATAATAATAAATTATGAATTTGCTTAAACTTTGCTCCAATAGGTACTATATATGCTTGGTTAAATGTTCAACATTTTTATATAACACTTTTGCAAATAGGATCAAGAGTTAAAAAGATTTAAATCAGATCATGAACTTTGAATTAGTTCCCCATGAAGTCCAGTTTTCCGCTATAATCAAAATATAACAGATATAAAACAGGACTCATGAACATTCAATGGGGAAATCTCTCATAGTTCCTATTGATATTTGACAAAATTACAAATAGATCCAACTTATTTTAAAATAACTTAACAAATGAAAACCTTATAATATTGAAAATTGTTACAAAACCATTTTTTAAATTATTTAGAATCTAGAATAGTGTTTAGATGAATTTGTCTCTAATTTGCTAAACAAAAGAGAAAAAAAAAAAATCTATTAAACACCAGATGATTTCTTCAATTTGTATATTATCTGCCTTCTTTGAGTATTTATAAGAGGGAAAAGTCTATTATCCCTCCTGTAGTTTGATGAAATGTCCAAAATTTTCCTCATAGGTAAAAAATTTTTCAAACAAAAGAGAGATTTTGGATATTTCATCAAACTACAGGGGCGATAATAGACTTTTCCCTTTATAAGAAGACTGTTCTTAGATTGCTGAATGATTGGTGGAGTCCACACATAATTTTAATTATAACATGGAGTCGGATAATTACAGAGGAGAAGTGGAGTCCACACAATTTGGACAAGAGCCAAACCATCAATTTTCATTAATAGTAATATGATTCTCTATTGGTGCATGCTCAGCAGAAAAAAACTTGATTGCAATGAAAATATATTGTATGATAGTAACAAAAGGTATATTTTATAAATGATTATGTAAAAAGTTCATTATATTTAATGTTTAACAAAATGGTTGAAAATTTCATTCATATAACATCTTCATAGTCAAGCAAATTTTTAATTAGACTTTCATATGAATATATATAAATTTACACTCTTTTCACACAAAAGCAAAAACCTGTCTCTCTTATCTCTTTATTTGCTCTATTGTTTGCTTTGCTTGTGTTGTGTTTGACAATCCTTTACTCAATTCTTGTCTTTCGAACCAACAGAACTAATACCATGCCTTTGGGACTTTGGAACAACACATACATACACAATAAAAAAAGAAAATGAGCCAATAAGATTACAGGATTTTGGAGCATTCCATTGGCTTGGGGTGCCATGGGCCCTTGTGGGCGCCCCCATAACTTCGCCTCTGACACTGGAGGTAAAAGAGAAAAAAAGAACAACCTCATATTAATCTATTGTGCTAGCCAATTTTATTCTTCCCACAATTTATTCAAATCTTTAAATCTAAAATAGTATTATCAATCACAACATATATATTTTTGTTAAGTTAATATTTCAAAAAATAGTTTTTATATATTTGTTTTATGACAATAAAATTTGTGTATAACTTGTATTAATAATAAATATATTAGTTTACACCTATAAATGTAGCCAATTAAACTTGGTCAAACTAACTAAAATAATAAAAAAAATAAGCATGAAGTTTTATACATTTCATTTCAATTTACAATTTACTAATTTATACCGTAACAAATGAGGCGTGACCGTAAGCAAACACTAGCACATATCAACAAACAACTTCAACGTTGTTTTAAACAATGTATATATCGTAAAGTTGATCCCTAAACAATTTGAAAGGAAAAAAAATTTAAACTTTTGTTTTTACAGTTTTAATAAAATACTAGTTTTTACGATTTTAATTACTATTGTTATTATTATTTAATGATAAATTATAACAATATGAATTTTATATTAATTTTATATTAATTTTATATTATTGAATACATAAAAAATAAAGTAAAATTATAATATACTTCAATAAAATTTAAAAGATTTTCATACTTAAAAATTTGATAAAATGTTATCCCTACAATTTTACTTTTGAACATGTATTATGAATATGATTAGATTAAAATATAGTAAATTTATTTTTTATTAAATTAAAATTCTTCCCTGTTACTAATGAGAGCTTTTCATATAACGTCAAAACTAAAAGAAAAAAAAATACATTTTTTGCCATTTTTTTACAAAAATTCCTTTTTGATCTCTTAAATAAACTAATTGCTATCTATTCCCACATTACCCAAATTGCACCTAAGTATTTTTCATTTTAAACTTCCATTTTAACCTTACTTAAAATCACCAAACTACCCTTCTTCTTCTTCTCTTTTCTCTTCCGTAAGATTTTCATCTCTTCCATTCCCTACAATTTTTTGTCATCCATTCAAATTGTTTGTACACCCATTAAACTTTATTTGACTCCAAAAAAACACAATCAAGCTTCCTTGTCTCCAACAAGCCTACATATTAAAGTTTTTCTTCATGTTTGAAGGTATGTGTTTGTTGTTGATTGATTTTTAATTTTTTCGTTCACATTACTTAGCTAAAGGTCACAAGAGCAATTTTTGGTTGTGATTTAACCTTATGTAAGTAAGATCTATAAAAAATGAAAGAAAAAAGGATTTGCAATTTTTTGTGATTTGTCGGGCTTTGTGAGTACACATAAACTGAATCGGCGTATTTGTACTAACAAAACCCGAATCCGTTTGGGTTGATGCACCAAAATCGATTCGGTTTGCATTGATACACAAAAACAATTCATGTTTTGTGAGTCCACATAATACGATTTGGCTTATGTGAACTCACAAAACCCGAAAATGGTTTATTGTTTTTTTTTTTCTTCTAATGTTTATGTTTGGTATTGATCATATGTGGTTATATTTTGTTAGATTTTTATGAATTTGGCAATATAAAATTGACTATTAAATAGGATGAGAGTATGGGTGAGACTACTTTATTTTATACTTTAAATTTTGTAGGAATTGATGAAGTGACGATAATAGTCAAATACAACGGAGAGTGGAATGAGAATAACTATGTTAGAGGTGATATGTTTATGATAAAACCCCCAAGAATGTCAATTTTTCTCAGTTGGTGGACTTTATTTACATAGTAACTGACATTAATAGAAAAATGTAGGATATCTGTTTGCAGTAGTAACTCTGAGTTAGTTGAATGTCTGTAGTTAAGATATCTATCACTACCAATCTTAATGTCCAGGGTATAATTTCAAACAGAAAAATAGATTACAAAGTGTCGACGTTGATTTTCAGTCGATGAGCATTCAATGCCCAATTACCTGCAATCAATGTGAGAAAGCACAAATACCAAGAAAGCACAAATACCAAGAAAGAACACAGTCAAGAACCGAGAATAAATGTAGGAACATAAAACTTTTACGTGGTTCAGCAATAATAGGCTTACGTCCACGACTGTCTATCTCCTAACTCTGCAGAGTGACAGTATATTATTTAGTATTGTGTCTCCTTGTTACAATGACTTTAACCCCCATTTATAGGGGAAAATGCGTTACAATTCTGGTTACAGCAAATCAGGAAAAGAATCCTGAATTAATTACACTTCCCAAATAATCCAGAAAAATAAGGAAAAGAATTGTAAATTAATTACACCTCCTAATTTGGTTGGAATAATATCAGGAAATTGCCATAATTATCTGAAGATAAGGTTGACTTAGTTTAAATTTGAATCAACCTCCTTTTCTGATGAGGAAATCACAATTTGATTGGGTAATTGCCTTATTTGGAGAGAGAATCATGATTGGATTAGACAACTGTCTATTCTGGAAGATACTGCATTTATTGCGTTTACGAACGAGCTGCTGACTATGGCGGTTTGCGAGCTGGAGCTCGCATAGCGAGCTATGCATGAGGCGGTTTGTGGAACGAACTATGCTCTGGCTGTGGAACGAGCTTATTGCAATGAGCTGACAGGATACTGAGACGAGATGTACCTTCTGCTGGGCCTGGAGTTGATATCTGGGCCTCATTTAATGGACCTCGACCGGGTTGACTGTTATTGGGCCTCCTTATCGGGCCTAAATTGGGCTTTTACAATCCCATTTAATAAGTCCGAAAAATACATACAACATCAGCCCCCCAACTCGCAGTTCGCTCTGCAAACTGGGAGTTTGAGCTCGCTGGTAAAAGATAGCTTCTCTAACAAGCCAATATGAATAACCGCCTCTGCACCTTTTCAAATTCCACCTTTTCAGTTGCGACACGTGGCAATCATGCAGGGTGTAACTGAAACGACGTCTGTACATCCCTTACACGCGTATTTAATGCGCACATCTTTCAATTGACGGCTCCATGATTACACGACCGTACCTCGCGCTGCGCCGTTGGATTAATGACGGTTACATATTATCGAGATTTGACGGCTGGGGTTTAAGCTCACTTATCTATATAAACTGGTGGAGCCCCTTTCATGTCTTCATTTGTCTGTCATCTTCTCTCAAAGTAACCAAGCAACTAAGCATTCAAGCAACCAAGACCTACTACCTTTTCACGAAATCACCATTCTCAGTTGCCGCTTTTCATTCTCATTAGCGATTCAAAGTAAAACATCTGATTTCTTTCTTCAAAGTTTCAATTTTTGGTTTATTTTCCTTGAGTTGATGTTGCGTCATGCTTGTATCTGATCATCCTTATGTATGAATATGGCGTGTTGTTGTTTGCATTTTGTTAAAACATTGTTGAACCTGGTTGTTCTGAATTTCTTGCTGAACAAAACTTTTCAACTTCTGTTGATTTGATCTTGTTTTTTACTTGTTCATGACTGGACTACTGTTTATGACTTGTAATGCATGCTTGACTGTTGATTTAGGTTTGTTGTAGTCTTGTTAGCTCGAAGCTCGTGAGCGAGATGAAGCCCGAGCACATGCTAGACAGGGAAGAGAAGCTCGGGATACATTCGCTCATCATCCTTCATCGTTAAAGCGTCTTGAGGTGGAAGGACTTGTCACTCAATTCCACATCCCTTTGGGTTGTCGTGCATTGCTACCTGATTCAAAAAATCATGCATGTTATCCACCAAGGGGATACGTCGCTGTCAGTGTTTAACATTTCGAGCAGGGGCTACGATTCCCCATTCAACCGTACTTGATCGCATTTCTCAACAAGGTCAAGCTCGCGTCATTCCAGTTAACTCCAAACTCCTATGCACAGTTGACCTCGTTAGCTGTGGCCTTCCTCAGGAACGGCCTTATTCCTCCCACTCCAAAAATCATTCAACAGTTCTACTCCTTCAAGGCTCTGAGCGTAGCAGAAGGAGAGAAACCGGAGGGCATTTATTACCTCACAGCCTGTCCGTCGAAATACAAAGATCTCTTGCCCAAAGGAGAAGCGAAGGGCAAGTCCAACGTCGGGCCGTACAAGATGAGCTGGTTCTACATCTCGTGTCCCTCCCTTGCAGGTCTCCAAAATTTTAGCTATTCTCTAGAACCAGGTATGCAGGATAATATATTACGAGCTAAACCGACCTTGTTGTTTTGTTTTCTAAAAATGTCTTGCTTTGCAATGCAAAAAATGGACGAGTCTCCTCTCAGCAACGAGGAGAAACGAGCTCTTGACAAGCTCGCAAATTCAGAGGACGCGGGCATCAGTAGTAAATTTGACGATGCTGTCCTTAGAGCTTACGACCTTGCTCCTCCTAAGGAATCCCCTCTTCTACGATCTGAGGAGGACATAGGCAAGACCGATGATAACCCCAGACTTCTTTCTGTTTTTGAAGTTCCAGTTCAGGTGGGGGACACGCCTACTTCCCGACCTCTGCAACCAGTCTCTACACAAGCAGCGGGTACAACTCGTTCACCTTCTCCAGCTCGGAAGGCTTCTACCCAAGGTGCTCTTGCTCGCGCCTTACCTAGGGCGAAATCGTCTTCAGCTCGCGCCCCATCAAAGGGCGCATCTCGAAAAACCACTTCTTCAGCTCCTGCCCCAGCTTGGGCAAAATTAACTTCATCTAGTGCTCCCTCAAAGGGCGCATCACAAACAACGACTCCTCCAGCTTCTACTCCAGCTCGGACAGAGTCAGCTCCAGTCCACACAACCCCTACTGCACAAGTTAACTCATCCCCTTCTCCACATCACACATCTGTCCCAGGGGCTTCACTACCGGTTCCAGCTCGCGCTCCAGCCCCTGTTTCTTTCTCTGGGCGAACTCCAGCCAACAGGAGGAAACTTGTTCTTTTGAAATCCCCTCCTGCAAATCCTGTCATATCTCCTGCCTCCTCGACTCCTTCAATGAAACGACCTGCAGAGGCCTTAGCTACTCCAGCCACTCCCTCAAAACGCTTAAAGCCATATGCTGAGAACCAGACTCCTGCGGCTACTGCTTTCAGCGAGGCGCCTATTGAGACTATGGCTTCTTCAACCGTTGTTCCGAGCAAGGTGCCTGCTGCTGCTGAGGCCACTACTCCTCCAACCGTTGTTCCCAGTGAGGTGCCTGCTGCTGCTGAGGCCACTGCTCCTTCAACCGTTCAGCTAACTCCAGCTTCCAGCTCGCAACCTGGAAAAGGGGGTATTCCTCCTAAGGTTGCTTTCCAAGCAACCAAAGCTGGCACCAGCAAGTATGCAACTAGGCGCACTGTCGTTTCGCAACATAATACTTACAGCGTCGATGAGCCTGATATCCCGGAGCGTGAGAGGACTCCTTCCTCCATAAGACCAGAAATCGAGCTAGGATCTGGGGGGAGATACCTAACCTCATTCGTTGAGAACTGGACGCCTATTATGTTTGACCATGCAAGGTCCTGGAGAATAAGTCCCTGAAGGGCGTAGAGCTAGACGAGTTCGCAGCTCGTCATTCCATGTTGGTAAGTTATTTTCCCTTTCCTTTTAGCTTCTTCACCTTATTGCATATTAACTTGAAATGTTTTCAGGGCGCCCTTGCTGTAATGAAGAGCAGGAGGTTGACCAAAATTACCGAAGAACGGATAATGAAGTTGGAAAGCGATCTTGAGATCGCTAATGATGACATAGCGTTCTTGGCTGAGCGAACCACAGAGAACTTCGAGGCAAAGATGGCCGAGGCAAATGCTGCTAAACAGGCTGCTGAGGAAGCTCTGTTGGAAATGCAAAAAGAGCGCGACATGCAAAGAGAAGTGCTGAAGCTGGCTAATCAACGGGCTGAGATAGCCCAGAAAGCTGCTGAGGATCTCAAGGCACAGTTAGCTGCAGCAAGAGAGGAGTTGAGGCAGTCCGAACAGCGGGCCGAACTAGCCGAGCAGCGAGCTACAACCGCAGAGGAAAAAATAAAAGTGCTCGATCATCAAGCTGAGGCTGTAGTGACACGAGCTGAGGCTGCTAAGAAGCGGACTGAAGAGGTGGAAGCCGCTGTTAAACGTGCTGAGGAGGCTGAGCATCGGGTTAAGGTGCTTAGGCAACAAGTGGGGGAGGCCATTCAGCGGGCTGAGGCTGCAGAGCAGCGATTTGAAGCCATGAAGAAAGAAGCTGAGATCGTTAACCGTCATGCTGATAACGCCTTCGAGGAGCTATTGGTTTTCAAAGCACAAGCTGCTCAAGAGTTGGAAGTGCAAGTCACTGAAGCCAAGGATGAGGCTGAGGAGTCAACAGGTCGTGATTTTCTCTTCACACTGTGGATGTCCCATCCGGAAATGGATTTTTCTATCTTTGGGAATGTGGGACTTGAACTCGTAGAGGAGTTCAAAGCAAAGGCTGCCTCGTCCTCAACTGATCCAATTCTTCCCTCAGAGCAAGCTCTTGGCACGACCTCCCAAACTGAGCCAGTTATCAACCTCATTCCCCCTGGCGCGTCTCTCTCTTATGAAGATCCATTAATAGGACCAGATCCTCCAGCTCAAGTTTAAGAGCTCGTCTTTTCTTTGTTATTTTCATTTGTATTTTTTTTTTCAACTTTCAATCTGTAAACAGCTTTCACACTTAATGAAATTTTTTCATTATTTCTTCTGTGTTGAATGCATTTAGGCTATTTCGTGATATCATATTTTATGATTTTCAGCTTTAAAATTATCAAACTTCTTACGAGCTGATAGTTAAAAATCTGATAATGATTAAAGCAATCGCTTAATTCATCAATTAATAAAAACGTGTAAGTATAAGAAATTGGTCTATTAGAATGTTGACGAGCTATGCAGAGGCACTTAGCCATCTGTTTTTTTGGCTCTTTTTCATTCTAGCGAGCTATGCAGAAGTCGTCACCTCGCCTGCTTTTTAGGCTCATTTGGCGAGCTATGCAGAGACACTTAGTCATCTGTTTTTTAGGCTTTTTATTTTTGTAGCGAGCTATGCAAGGGTCGTCACCTCGCCTGCTTTTTAGGCTCATTTGGCGAGCTATGCAGAGACACTTAGTCATCTGCTTTTGAGGCTCTTTATTTTTGTAGCGAGCTATGCAGGGGTCGTCACCTCGCCTGCTTTTTAGGCTCATTTAACGAGCTATGCAGGGGTCATCACCTCGCCTACTTTTTGGGCTCATTTGGCGAGCTTATTAAGCTCGGAGCCCGTTAGCCTAGTGATAAGAGTTAAATCATAAGTTGGGGAAATTGAGCTTTCATTAACTAAAATGAGTTTGAATTACATATAACAGAGTTTATTGATAATAAGGGCGAAGATGCTCGGCATTCCAAGCTCGAGGAACTTTAGTTCCTTTCATATTAGTCAAACGGTAAGCTCCATTCCCTAAGTTCGCTTAGACAATAAAAGGTCCTTTCCAGTTCGGGCCTAAGGATCCATCACTTGGCTTGCAGGCTCCTGGCAGAATGAGACGTAAAACTAAGTCTCCAACATTGAATCTGCGAATTCGAGCATACTTGTTGTAGTACCTCGCTATTCTTTGCTGATAGATGGCTACTCTCAACCTGGCCGTTTCTCTGACTTCTTCAAGCAAGTCTAGGTTTGCTGCGAGTAGCTGATTATTATCATTTGGATTGAAGGTTGCTCTTCGCTGCGAGGCAACTTCTAGTTCGGCTGGGATCATGGCCTCGGATCCGTATACCATTGAGAAGGGTGTTTCACCTGTGGTGCCACGAGCTGTGGTTCTGTAAGACCACAATACTTTCTGAAGCTCATCTACCCATGCTTCTTTCTTTACTTCCAGTTTCATCTTTAAGGTCTGCTTGATAATCTTGTTCACAGCTTCAACTTGGCCATTGGCTTGTGGATGGTCCACTGCTGAGAAGCTTTTAACGATCTTGAGGTCGTTGCAGAACCTAAGAAACTGGTCGCTGCTGAACTGAGTTCCATTATCTGTCACGATCTGTTGTGGGACTCTGAATCTGCAAATAATATTGCTCCACACAAACTTCTCAATCTTTGTTGTGGAGATTTCAGCTAACTCCTTTGCTTCCGCCCACTTGGTGAAGTAATCCACTGCGACCACCGTATGTTTGCATCTTCCACGAGCCAATAGCAGAGGCCCAATCAAATACATCCCCCAAATCGCAAAGGGCCACAGGCTCACCATTTGTTGGAGATAAGCTGGTGGAGCTCGTGGAATTTGGGCGAACCTTTGACACTTGTCACACTTTTTGACTAAGTTGATGGCATCTTGCCTCATGGTGGGCCAATAGAAGCCTTGACGAAGTGCCTTATGAGCTAGGGACAGCCCCCCAGCGTGGTTTCCACAATGGCCTTCATGTATTTACCTTAGTACTGTTTCACACTCAGGACCATCAATGCACCTTAATAGTGGAGCCGAGAACCCCTTTTTGTATAACGCATCATCATAGATGCAATATCTGGCTGCTCTAGCTCGCAGACGCCGTGCTTCAAGCTTATTACTTGGCAGCTTTCCATCCTGTAAATAATTGAGAATTTGGCTCATCCAGGAATCGGGCTGCACAGAGATTGTCATCATCATTTTCTTCTCTTCTGTACTCGGGGCTGATAGAAATTCAACTGGGACCGCCCCAAGAAAATCTGCATCTCGCGTGGTCGCGAGGCGAGCTAATGCATCTGCATGTGCATTCTGAGCTCGTGGGATCTACTTTACTTCATACCTCTGAAATGCGCCTAGCAGCTCGTGGACCTTCTGGAAGTAAAAGGCCATCTTTGGTCCCTTGGCTTGATATTCCCCCATTACATGGCAGACAACGAGCTGCGAGTCGCTGAAGACTTTCAATCGCTTAGCCCGTATTTCCTTCACCAAACGTAATCCTGCGAGCAAGGCTTTATACTCAGCCTCATTATTTGTTGCCTGGAAGCCAAACCTTAGAGCACAAAGGATTTTGTGGCCTTCAAGACTGATCAGCAGAATCTCAGCTCCAGCTCTCTGCTTGTTAGATGATCCATCAACATAAAGCTCTCAGGCTGGACCTTCAGAAGATTCAGCTTCATCATCCACAGGTCTTGTAAATTCTACGATGAAATCTACCAGGGCTTGAACTTTGATGGCCGTCCTCGGCTTAAATAGAATATCAAACTGTGTGAGCTCCACTGCCCATTTCAATAATCACCCGAGGTGTCCGTTTTTTGTAGAACTTGCTTGAGCGGGTACTGGGTGAGGACTTCAATTGTATGAGCCTAAAAATAGGGTCGTAGCTTTCTTGATGCGATCACCAGGCAATAAGTGAGCTTCTCCATCTGAGAATACCTAGTTTCCGCATCTTGCAGCCTTTTGCTTACATAGTAGACCGGGAGAGTCGTTTTTTCTTCTTCCCTCACCAATGCAGCACTCAAAGCTTGCTGAGACACTCCCAAGTACAAAATTAGCTTTTCTTCGTCTTTGGGTTTAGAGAGAAGCGGAGCTCGCCCCATGTATTCTTTCAGCTGCTGGAATGCTATTTCGCACTGCTCTGTCCACTCGAAGCTCTTTACTTTCTTTAGAATGTTAAAGAAAGGGATACACTTGTCTGTAGCTTTCGAAATGAATCTGCTCAGTGCAGCGACCTGACCATTAAGGCTTTGCACATCCTTCACCCTGGTTGGCGATCTCATGTCGATCAATACTTTGATCTTCTCAGGGTTTGCTTCGATTCCTCTATTATTGACCATAAAGTCTAGAAATTTCCCAGAAGCTACTCCAAACGCACACTTGAGCGGATTCAATTTCATCTGGTAGCTCCTCAGAATCTGAAACATCTCTCCTAGGTCACGAACATGGTCACCTATCTGCTTGGATTTTACTAGCATATCATCAACATAGACCTCCATGGTCTTTCCGATCTGCTCTTCGAACATCATGTTCACCAAGCGTTGGTAGGTCGCTCCAGCATTCTTCAAACCGAAGGGCATCACATTGTAGCAATATAACCCTCGATCAGTCATGAATGAGGTGTGCTCTTCGTCTTCAGGTTTCATTGGGATCTGGTTATATCCCGAATATGCGTCCATGAAGCTCAGGAGCTTGTGGCCAGCAGTAGCGTCCACGAGCTGATCTATCCTTGGCAAGGGAAAACTGTCTTTGGGGCACGCTTTGTTTAGGTCAGTGAAGTCGATGCAAGTTCTCCACTTCCTGTTCTTCTTTTTCACTAGTACAGGATTGGCGACCCAGGTCGGGTAGTAAGCTTCTCTGATGAACTTGTTAACCAGCAGCTTGTCTACCTCTTCCTTTAGTGCTAAGTATCGTTCCCCTATCATTGCTCTTCTCTTTTGACGAACTGGCTTGAAATAAGGATCAATGTTCAGCCTGTGAGACATCACTTTGGGATCTATCCCCACCATATCCTCATGATTCCATGCAAACACATCTAAGTTCGCTTTCAGGAAGTCAGCTAGCTGGGCTTTCAATTGTGGAGTTAATCTTCTTCCCAGCTTTAGGCACCTTTCTGGATCTGCCTCGCTGACTTGTACATCTTCTAACTCTTCAACTGGACCAGTAGCTCGGTCTGCATCTACCTCGCGAGGGTCCAAGTCGTGACTGACTCCTTTCTCAGTCATAGCTCGTGGCTCGCCCTCTGAGACCACGTTCACATTCTTTCCTCTTACGCCCATTTTGACAGCATCTTCATAGCAGCGTCGAGCTAGGTGCTGCTCTCCTCGAACACATCCAATGTCATTAAGAGTTAGGAACTTAACTGTTAGAGTTCTGGTCGAAGTAACCACATCCAACTCGTTCATGGCAGGTCTCCCCAGGATCACATTGTAGGCTGACGGGCAGTCAATTATCAAGAAATCTGTCAAGGATGTTGCTTGACGACCTGTCTCCCCAAGAGTAAGCGGCAGCTTGATCCGGCCCACTGGTACAACAGCATCTCTAGTGAAACTGAATAAAGGTTCTGGGGACGGTCTCATTTATTCTGCTCGCAGCCCTATTTGATCAAAACAGCTTCTGTACATTACATTCACCGAGCTCCCAGTATCGATCATGATGCGCCGTACCTCCATATTGCTGATTTTGGCACGAATAATCAACGCATCATTATGAGGCCAAATCACACCTTTAGCATCTTCATCTGTGAATACAATTTCGTCCGAGGTCGGTTTCGTCCTTTTTACAGGTCCTTCCGACCCGTTGAGCTGAAAAGTGTGATTCGCCTCTCGAACATATCTCTCATGCGATTTGTTGGAATCACCTACGATATGGGGACCATCAAAGATTGTAAAAATGGTTCTTACCGCAGGCTCATGCTTTGGTTCGGGAGTTCGTTGGGGCTGTTGCTGCTGTGTTGGCTGCTGTTGCTGAGGTCATTCTTGTCGAGGTCGCGCGTCAGCAGGTCTGGCCACATAATCTCTCAAGCGACCTCGCCTGATCAATTTCTCAATGGCGTCCTTCAACACCCAACAGTCTAAAGTATTGTGCCCGACCTCATTATTATAGGCACAAAACTTGTTCCGATCTCTGTGCTGAATCGGAGCCCTTATAGGAATGGGTCTTCCAAAATCTTCCTTGTTCCTTTCTGCAGCATAAATCCTTTTCGGTGAAGCCGTCAGGACGCTGTATCCTTCTTGACGGTCCAGGCGCCGAGGTCGCTCGTTTCTTGGCTCTCTCCTTGCTCTTTTGGCAATCTGATTGCTTGAGCCACCATTTCTTCCTTCTTCATTCCTGTCATTGCTTCTCCTATTTGGCTGGCTGGAACTGCCTGCTTCATTCTTCTGATTTTGCTTCTTCGGGCCGAAGGTCTCTTCCCACCTAATCTCCTTAACAGCTCGCTCGTAGAACTCTCCCAGATCCTTGACTGGGGATTTGTAAATGCTTTCATACAATTTTCCATCCTTGTGTAGCCCGGCTGAGATCGCTGTCAGGATACTTTCATCTGATGGGTGTTCAACATTAGCGACCTCGCGTCTAAACCTGGTGATATACTCATTCAAAGACTCACCTTGTCGCTGGAATATGGTTGCTAGATGGCAGGATGAAGCGAGCTGTCTTCTCAGCGCCCTGTACTGACCAACGAACTTCTGTTGGCATTCATCCCAACTGCCTATGCTGCGAACTGGGAGATTCCTGAACCACGTCCTTGGAATGTCTCTCAAAGTAGCTAGGAATACTCGGTACTTCACTATTTGATTGCTTGTTTGCAAATCCATCTAGACATTAAAAGCATCGAGATGGTCATAGGGGTCACTGTCCCCGTTGTACTACTGAATATTCGGCATCTTGAACCTCGGAGGGAGAGGCTGTGTCTCAATCTCCCTTGTAAATGAGGTCCTTTCTCCATAACGCCCACGCTGCTCCTGAGCTCCAGGTCGCTCTTCCAACTGCTGGACCCTCCGGAGGAGCTTCTTTACTTGTGGATCTCGAAGCTCGTATCTCCTCATGTGGTCGCGGCTTGGAGAAGGATGCTCTGGGTCATACCTCTCGTGCTCTTCGAGCCAACCTCTAGGCTGATGGGACCCCGCATGTCGTCCATGCACTTCATCAACATTTCGAGCTGCGGCTCTAACTCTTTCATGCCCAACCTCTGCTCGTTGGCGTCCATCTTGGCTCGGCCTTACCACCAGGCTAGCTGGACAAGTGACCTCCCTTTCTTCGCGGACAGAGTGTCCGGCTCTGGAACGCGCATTGGAGGAATGAGCTGATCCTGCAGGTCGTTGGACTTCCCTTGCCAACCTCTCCGGCGCTTGCATCGCTTCATGAGGCTGGGGCACGTGCCTTGGTGCCTGAACCTCCACCGTTGGCACGTTCTGTATTTAAGTCTGCACCAATATGTTGACGGCCTCTGCGAGCTGTCTGACCATATTCTCCAGCGTCTGTTGTCTCTCATGCCACTCCTATTGTCCATCAACTACTTGGGCCACTGGAACGGGCTGACGAAGAGGTAGAGGAGGGATGCCTGCTGCAGCACCGATTGCCTGGCCGTGGGACGTGCCTGCTGCATGTATGGGTGCGTCCTCTACCTGCTGTGCATCACGTTGATGGTGACTGGGCTGGCTATCTGCCTGGTCGGTCCTTGAGCCCACATACTTGGTTTGTTTGGTTCTTGCCATGTCTGAAAGTTGAAATCTTAAAATAGAACAGATTGCAGTCTGGGCCCTCCTTCTAGCGCCAAAATGTCGACGTTGATTTTCAGTCGACGAGCATTCAATGCCCAATTATCTGCAATCAATGTGAGAAAGCACGAATACCAAGAAAGAACACAGTCAAGAACCGAGAATAAATGTAGGAACACAAAACTTTTACGTGGTTCAGCAATAATAGGCCTACGTCCACGACTGTCTATCTCCTAACTCTGCAGAGTGACAGTATATTATTTAGTATTGTGTCTCCTTGTTACAATGACTTTAACCCCTATTTATAGAGGAAGAGGCGTTACAATTCTAGTTACAGCAAATCAGGAAAAGAATCCTGAATTAATTACACTTCCCAAATAATCCAGAAAAATAAGGAAAAGAATTGTAAATTAATTACACCTCCTAATTTGGTTAGAATAATATCAGGAAATTGTCATAATTATCTTGAGATAAGGTTGACTGAGTTTAAATTTGAATCAACCTCATTTTCTAATGAGGAAATCACAATTTGATTGGGTAATTGCCGTATTTGGAGAGAGAATCATGATTGGATTAAGCAAATGCCTATTCTGGAAGATACTGCATTTATTGCGTTTACGAACGAGCTGCTGACTATGGCGGTTTGCGAGCTGGAGCTCGCATAGCGAGCTACGCATGAGGCGGTTTGTGGAACGAACTATGCTCTGGCTGTGGAACGAGCTTATTGCAGCGAGCTGACAGGATACTGAGACGAGCTGTTCCTTCTGATGGGCCTGGAGTTGATATCTGGGCCTCGTCTGATGGGCCTCGACCGGGTTGACTGTTATTGAGCCTCCTTATCGGGCCTAAATTAGGCTTTTACCAGCCCATTTAATGAGTCCGAAAAATACATACAACCCAAAGATATTTATGTTGACAAGAATATGAGAGATTTTAGAGATATTAACCCTACTATCCCTTTATTTGCCACCAGCTCAATACTAAACCCAGGGCATATGGAGACACCTACGGATAGAATTGTAAGTTTGATTATGGTTGAAGATCAAAATTGTTTTATTTCTTATATTTGTAGTGATCAAGTTTAAGTTTTTTTCACCACATTTATATTCATAGAAAGCCCAATGTGCGACATTGATTTCGGCATAAATGATTGTGATGATAAAGATCGGGACACAGATAGTGATGGTGATGAGACATCGAACACTGGAGATAGTGATGAGGAAACTATAGGTGCTGGAGCTGATGTAGAGAACACCGAGTATCCAGAAATTAGATTTTGGGGTTCACAATTTGAAATGAACCTTTCACAACCATGCTGGATTATTCCCAGTGTAAATTTGTGCGAAATTGACACTACATCAACTGTCATGTTGACTTTCAGTTGACGTGATGCATTGTACATATGTGCATTTTTTTGTAGTAAATATGAATTGAATATGGCCATTGGAAAATGTGTTCTTAATTCCAAGTATCAATATAAAGTTAAACGTTCGTGCACGATTCAATATGAAGTCGGTTGCAAGGATCTAATCCATAGTTTTGATGTTCTGCTAAATGCAAAAAGGGTGATTCGATGTGGTATGTGTAGAAGTATATGTCGGAACACGCATATTGTTAGGATAACTGCAAGTCACATAAGTGGCATGTGAAGACTGTTGTCATAGTAACATTGTATCAGAAAAATGTGGGGCTTGACAGTATTACACCTCAGTTTTTAATTGTAGGAATGTTGGAGCAGTATGGCATGTAGATCATCAATATTAAAGTTTGGAGATTTTTATAATATGCAAAAAAACTAGCATATGGGAAAGCAGATCAGTTATTTCAATAGCTTCCTAGATATTTTCACATGTTAAAAGAAACAAACTCTGGTATAGTGACAACAATTGAGACAGATGAAAACAATCATTTCTTATATTCATTTGTTGTACCTAGAGCCTTAATCGAAGGTTTTTAATCTTACATTAAACTGGTCATTGCTGTTAATGCCACTCATTTGAAAAATGAATATAAATAGATGATTTTAGTTGCTGCATATAAAGATGAGGATGAGATGATTTATCCATTAGCTTTTGGATCTGGTGATAGAGAGTCGGACAGTTCATGGACCTAGTTTTTAAGTAGATTGCAAGAGATTATCGGTAGGACACAGCATTTGCCGTCGGATTTGATTATCATATTCAATTGTCACAAAAGCATTGCAAATGCGATGAGAAACATTTTTCATGAAGTCCCACACATATTTTGTTTCTTCCACTTAAAACAAAACCTTAAGCAATAATGTAAAAAACAACCAAATGTGATGGATATGTTTTATCTTGCAGCATATTGTTATACGATGGTGGATTGTGATAGATATTTGGAACAAATTCAATGGGTATGTCCAAAAATACATGAAAAATTGATTAATGTTGAAGTGATAAAGTGGTCATATGTATATTCTCCACAAAGAATATATGAAATGATTACCACTAATATTGCAGAGTCGCTCAATAAATGTATGATGAAAGCATATCGGTTCCCAATAACAACTGCACATAAATATTGATACATATGTTGTTGAAATGGTATAACGATAAATGTGCTCATGCTAAGAAACTCAAATCTTTGGTTACCAAAACTATAAAGGATCATGTGAACTCGATGGCTGATGTATTGATGAGTGGCACAATATCTGTCATTCAACAACCGATCAAGTTCAGAGTCACGCATGAATTAAGTTATAGGTTCATTAAGTCTTTTGCATAGTTATGCACTTATTGTCATTAGAACCTAAATCAGCTGCCATGTCATTATGCAATTTCTGTTGTTAGGTATCGTAATTATACTTTGTTATTTTTGGTTTTTTAATATCATATATAAACACTTTGCCTTTGTCATATATGTCAGATTCAACGGTGTTCACTAATATATATTTTGTCATGATTATGATGGCACAAAATTGCTCAAAGTTACATATGCACATTTAATTAATCCTATTTCTGGCCTAAAAGATTGACATGTTCCTCCAGAAACAAAAAGTATAATTGTACTACCGCCTGAAGGAAGATGACAAGCAAGTAGACCGAGAAAGGCATAGATTCCTTCAATTGGGGAAAGTCGTCGAAAGAAAAAGTGTGAAAATTATGGTGAAATATGACACAATCGTCTTCATTGCCTTAACCCCTTTGTATCTGTCATTGGACGAATGAGCGTAGCTCTTATTGAAGGTGTTGGAAAAGCATAAAAGTTGCTGGAGAGGTTGGGATGAGCACCGCCATTGCCGTTAGTGATGTTGGGACCAGCATAAAAGCTATTGAAGAGGGTAGGACTAGTTTTTCCGCCACTGTTGGAGATGGTGGGACCATTGCAGACGTTGTTGGAAAGGTTGGATGAGCGATGCCCTTACTGGACATGGTAAGACCTCCCAAAAATTTTATTTTTATGGTGTAACTGGACACACACGGCGTCGATGTGATCAACAATTTCCTATTCCTTTATCAGAAGATAATGAAAACGG
Organism: Litchi chinensis; assembly: GCA_019925255.1. Classification (NCBI taxonomy): domain Eukaryota; kingdom Viridiplantae; phylum Streptophyta; class Magnoliopsida; order Sapindales; family Sapindaceae; genus Litchi; species Litchi chinensis. The sequence goes on along the minus strand of CM034473.1, from coordinate 10,197,866 downwards.
TGGTAATCATGAAAATTTTTAATGAATAGACATGATGTTTGTTTAATATAACTCTACTTTATGGTTTATCCCCGTTATAATTGATAAGCACTTATTATTAGAATAATTTTCATTAAAATGCTAAATGTAACACTTTATTATCATATTTGTGAGATTCATTTGGCATAACAACGAAGTCTCTTTCTGTTTTTGTGATAGTCATAGTAGCATATTCATATTCATTAATATTTAATGCAAGCTAGGTATCATGACTATAAAAAAACAGAGGAGATTTTGTTAAAATTTGTGTGTGTACATATATATATCTATTTAACATGAAATTTTTATTTTTTGGGTCGTTTTGGTCATTATAAAAAAAAAATAAAAATAAAAAAAATAAAAAATAAGAAAAAAGAACTTAATTCAAACCTGACGTCAGGTTTTACACAACTATAAAACCTGACATCGGGTTCAGAGTGTAAACAAAGGCTAACATCGGGTTGCTTCATACTACAAGAAAGATGAAGCGTAAGAGCTCGATGTTAGTTTTAGTGACTTATCACACACCGACATTAGGTTTACAAAAGTCATAAAACCTTACATCAGTTTTGAAGTGTTGACAAAACAATTCGTCGGATTTTTTTTTCTTTGTTTCAGTCACTACTATTTTTTTTTTCGTTTGACTTTTCACAAACTGATATCCTTTGTTTCATTAATCTAATTAAATGAAGAAAAAAATCACAACATCTAATATGTTAATCACATTAGATTGTGAGATTGAATAATGTGATTATGCATATTCTCACTTGAGATACATTGGATCATGTTTATATATAGCATAAAATTTAAGTTTTTAGATCTTTGAGGCCATTAGGGAAAAAAAAAAAAAAGTGAATAAACTTTATGAATTATGAGCGATAAGTCAATGTGTCAGGTTGTGTGATTATATATGACCTGACGTCGGTTTGGGTTAGTGTTGAAAAACCGATGTCGAGTTTACGAAGCTCACCTACATCGATGGTTTGCAAATTTTAAATTGAGTTTTGATAGCATGCATAATCTGACGTCAGTTTGGGCTAGTGTGGGTAACTCGACGTCGGCGTTTGAGAGGTGACTAAACCTGAATTATGCCTTTTCTTTTTTCTTTTTTTAATAACTATTTACCTTTTCTTTTTTTCTTTTTTTTCAATTACTAAGCTAATAGTGTGTACCTAACATGCTTAATATTACGATTGAATTTGTCTCCAAAAATCCAAGTGTCATTTGGTGTCTTATTTGTAGGTATAGTTGTCTTGATTTAAAAATTCATTTTCCTTACATTAATTTTGTGATAAATTTGACAAAGTCTTCCTTATTTTTTTGCAAACCAGGTATTTTAACCTATATAAAAAACAACACTTCGTCTATTTCATCTAGAGACTCAATCTCTCTATCCATCTGCGTACTACCACACAACATTTTCAAAAATTTTAAATGAATGAATGAATGAATAAAACATCAATGAATATTAACATCAATCATATACAACTTTGCTATCATCATCTAATATCCATCGTACTAATTCATCTGTCCTGTACCTAGGATGGAATACATATATATATATATATATTGTACGCTATCTATGCCCTTATTCTACGTGCACTTTCCTCATCCTATTTAAACCTCCATTCACCTTGTAGGGAGCATAAAAGGTCGTGAATATACATTGTATAATATGCTTCACAACTGGTCATGTATTAGAAACATGACAAGTCAACTAATTCATTAAAAACTTATTAAATTAAATTTTTCCGAAATATGTGATAAAGAAATGGCATTTAGTTGTTAGGTTACTAAGGCACATCCCATATATCGACACTCCACATCCTATATTTTTTCCACGGGTGGCATTTCTATATTGATTTTCTCATAGTAACCAATTGATTGCAATATTAATGATATGAAGTAGACCAAAGGATCAATGTCATTTCTCCTACATACAAACTCTGTCTTTGCCTTTAGATCATATATATGACTATTTTCTACTCTGTCAGACACATTTTACAAATTATCCAATGGGTTTGATATATACTACACAGGAGCAAAGCTACATTTTAAAGACGTCAGTGGTATAGTTATAATTCGAATAATCAAATAACAACTCTTAATCATGAAACTATACTTACATTGTAAGTAGACCATCAAGGGATCTTAGCATCTTCCTGACTGCTAACAACTCTTATCTAGTATGGGTGGACTTTTGTCGTAGCGAAATCAAACGTCTTTATTTTACTGACATACTCCCTCTTCATAACTAGATCATGTCCGCTTGCAAGAAAAAAATTTAAAATATTAAATTATTTACTACTTAACAAAGATGCATAAAAAAATAAGTAACTGAAATGTAGACACTCATAAATAAGGTCGATCTATGCATTACGTATCTCTCATCATAAGTTTTATCCAACCACCCGCTTTCTTTGCTTTGCAGCCATTGTAAATAACCATTGATATGCTCTGAAGTCACCTGGCAATCCTCATTCTCGATGGTAAAAAACATATCAGGGGTGAATGACACTGAATAATCATCAATATAGCACCTAAAATATAAATAAGAAGTAAAATGTATTAATATTAGATTAGTAACTATAAAATTTAAAGTATAATCAAGATTTTTATCCATATTTGAGGTCCAAAGAAGAAGCTTTGTATTGTTTGTACACATTCTCCGCCACATCCTCCAACACTGGCACAGTTTCTACCACTTGCTCCTCTAGAATTTTTTTTTTCTTCATGCAATTAAGATCTGTGTATAGTGACAATAGAGATGCCGACAGTTAATCTTTCATTTAGGAGTTCTAGTTTGACTTTCCCCATGATATTAAGAAAACCAAAATTTATAATTACACATTTATAATGATATACAAAACTAACCTAAAACATAAAATAAATACAAAATTTACCTGATCAATATCATATTGGGATGGTGGGTCATGATAAAGTGATGGTTCCTCATGGGGTAGTGGGATATTGACCTCCCCTAGTAGTTGTGATACTAAGTGCTAGACCTCCACAATCTGTAGAAAATCAAAATTTGTAATTACACATTTATAATGATATAAACAACTAAATTAAAACACAAAATAAATACAAAATTTACTTAATCAATATCATGTTGGGATGATGGATCATGATGGAATGATGAGTCCTCATGGGGTAGTAAGACCTCAATCTCCCCCAATAGCTATGATATTAAGTCCTGAACTTCCATAATCTATAGAAAATTAAAATTTGTAATTACACATTTATAAGGATATGAAAAACTAAACCAAAACCCAAAATAAACACAACATTTACTCAATCACGATTATGCGGCGGTGGGTCTTGATGGGATGGTGAAACGTATACTAATCGTTTTCTTTTTGGTGATGGTGGTATTTTCGGTGGTGATGGTTTTTTTGGTGGTGAAGAGTGATAGATGTGTTCATCTCGAATAGAGCTCTCGGTATCATTATCATTGTCATCATCATCGTCATTGTCATCCAGGTCATCCTTGCCATTCAGAGGCTCACGAATTTTCAATATCCTCTGAATCCTACCCAACCTCTTGTTTTGCTCCTGTTGTATCTTCAAAATAGACTTCAACAATGTCATAATCTTACCTACCTTCGTCTGAGACTTTTACAAAAATAATTAAATCACAATATTAATTAAATGGATAGTCACATAAAAATATAATACAATAATATAATCATACAAAATTCACACTTGACACTAAGAAAGTCCAAGGGCCATACTACAACCTCGTGGGACTGCGATGTCGTCATCCTAATCCTTAGTTTACCTAAAGTCGTTCACTCTTTCTGTCCCTGTCTCTAAATATCTAGCCTCTGAGTCAGCTCGTGGGATTAGGATGTCATAATACTGCTGTTACTCCTTCTCCTCCCTAGCTGACTTCTTCTTAGCTTTTTCCTCTTTAGTCGGCTCCCTTTCACCCTCATTTTTCTCCAAATGATCATCTTCATCTTCAGCAACACCCCCTCTACCACCCACTATATGGGCTTTTTGGCTAACCAAATGTGTAAGGTTAAAGGACTTCCAATAATTCTTTTCTCTCTCCACAACAGTGGACTCAAGGATACTACTCACTTCTATTAACTACACAATATGTATAGTATACTTAATATTATTATTACAAATAATAATAGTCAACAAATGGAAATAAATGTAGGTTAGTTTAGACACTTATACAAGGAAACTCATTAAACCAACTTATTTGCTTTCTGCTATTAAAAACTCAATTCACACACATTGGTAGCAACATATCACCTCCTCTGGCTCTCTTCCTTAACCTTTTTTTAATCCATGGAAACATTTCAATTAGCCATCATTGTACTTTTTATAGGATTAAACAAAAATTTAATGAACTTTTAGTTAATATATACATAAACACTAAATAATTTTCATTACTTATAAAGAAAGTATACTAAGTTCCGTACCTAAAATGTCCAAATAAAGTCATACAAATTAATATTACGTCCAGTCATAAGCCGATCATCATCAAATGTCTGACGGAGGTACTCTAGAAGCTTACTGTCGCCAACTATAGCCTAGGGGAACAAATTCCACACATCAGCATCCTCTATCAAGACCTACAGATAATCATCCACCTTAGTCTGATCATCACAGTCGTAGAATAGATCGAAGACGATGACTATATTAACTAACTTCAAGACATTCTCATCGCTTATATCGTCCTTCCATACCCTTAACATATGCATTATTTCAACCAATCTCGGTGAATTTCCTTTGAAACATCACCACAGAAGACTATTCTCGTTTCATTGCTTTGTTTTAAGGATATGTAAATTGACATGTCGAACTGGAGTCCTGTCACTAATAAAAACTCCTGCTTTCCAAACCTATATGCTCTTCCCCCCATTTCGAATCACATCTCATCAATACATGAATTAGGATATAACAATTCTCTAACAATAATGACTAGCATCAAGGTAGTAATAAGCAACTGTTGACTAGACATTTTTATAAAATATGCAATCGAGCTCTCCCTCTCAAACCTTTATGGGAGTTGTCTCTGTAAAATAAATACATTTAGATAACCAATATGTTTGAAACTATTGTGTGTACTCCCCGACATTCTGTCTGAAACATTTTATACAGTGTACCTATAATTGAATTGCATCTGTAGAAAATAAAAACAACAAACGATTCTTTAAACTTTTGTAATAATTTTCATGTTAATAATGAAATCAAATTAAACTAAACAAATTAATTAAAATAAAAATAATAACATTAATTTAATTAAATTATAAATTCAATAATTAATTTTTTTATTCTCATTAATTTATAATTTAATTACTTTCAATACATTTATGCTAATTTTTTTGTAATTATACTTTTATTAATAAAATAATTTATTTTTATTTTTTTTCATTAATTAAATTTCTTTTACAATTTATTTAAATTAAAATTTGAAATTTGAAATTAACTTATTTTCTAAATATTAATTAATTGAATTATTTTCATTTAAATATTTTAAATCGGCCTTTGTTGTATGACATACCCCAACGTTGGGTTATGTATACAAACATAAGCCGACCGTCATTGCACATTAAGAACTGAACCAAATATGTATTTTCAGTCTAAATCCGACCACATCCTAACTAAATATAATATAATTTTACCCTAGTCATCAATATCCAGTAGACACAAATCAACTCTATAAATCACGATGACGATCGGCTTACGTTGGCAAACATAGGCCGACATCAATGTCAGTTGACCAACATAAGCCGAATTGACATTTGTTTATAGACTTGAACCGACGTCAATCTATGTTTACCAACATAAGCCAATCATCATCGCATATTATGAACTCAACCAAACTTGCATTTTAATCTAAATCCCACACATTTTAACTAAATATAACTTAATTTTACTCTAGTCATTAATACCCAACAAACATAAATCAACTCTACAAATCGCGACAACGATTGACTTATGTTGGTAAACATAGGTTGACGTCAATGTCAGTTGACCAATATAAGTCGAATCAGCATTTGTTTGTAGACTTGAACTGACGTCGGCCTATGTTTACCAACATAAGCCGATCGTCGTCGCACATTACAAACTCAATCAAATATGTATTTTCATTCCAAATTCGACCACATCCTAACTAAATATAATATAATCTCACTTTAATCATTAATATCCAATATAAAACAAAAAAAAAAACAAAACAAATAAGCTCTATAAATCGCAAAAAAAAATCCAAAAGTCACGAAATAAACCATATCAAAGCATATCGGCGTATCTTCACCAATGGAAGAGGATGACAAGCTCGTTGACAGTGTACAACAGTTTTCGAAAGGCGGCGATAGTGTGAGAAGATCGACAACTATGCAAATGGGTCGTCATTGTGCATGGTTTGACAGAGGACTAGTGGTGTGATTTTCAAACTGATTTTTGGTGTGATTTTCCAACTAATTTTTCATTTTATAAATACGAGGACAGTTTCATAATTACGCTTTTTTTTTTTTCTAATTTTGAAATTTAATGGCAATTTCGTAATTGTTGGTTAGGGCTATTTAGATATCTTGGTTATAGGATGTAAGTTATTTATTTGAGAGATTAAAATGGAATTTTTTGTAAATTGGGGATTACAAACGTTTTTTCCTTTTTATGTTTGGTTATTTTTTATATTTTTCACTAACTGAACACTTGTCAGTCTTTCAGTGTTCGTATCATAGTTGAATCACTTAAACGTGCTGGCATCATAGCATTATCCATTATTTGTCAGGCTGAAAGGCAAAATCAGTATCTAACTTCTTCTCTCTCATTCATTTGCTATCCCAACCCATGCCCCTCTCCTCCTCCTCTCTCTCATATGTGTGGCTCTTTCCACCTCTCCTTCTCCTCTCTCAACTGTTACTTGCCATTTTTAGTTTCAATTTCGTCCAACATCAAACTCAAACACGGCCTTGGCTGATGGTGCTCTCGCCCATCATCGAAGCCGATCGAAGCCCATCATCAGTTTCAGTTTAAGTCAACATCGAAACCGAGCCGCGGTTGAGGACGACCACAACCGGCGACAGGTAAGCGATGACTGTAAGCTGGTAATACAGCCAAACTGTCTCTCTCTCTCTCTCTCCCCTATGCGTGTAATGTGTTTATGAGAGAGGGTTTATGTGTGTAGTACAGCCAAACTGTCTATGTGTGTATGTGACCAGTGTTTCAGTTTTGGTTTAGTGTGATCAGCGACATAATTGTTGGAGAAGGGAATCCAACTTCTTGAGCGACCACCCACCACCAGCTTTTCTTTTTTTGCTTTCTTGAACCTTTGACCCATTCCTCACCTTCTCAATCTCTGTAATTTCTGCATATAACAACTCGGTTTTTCTCTGCAGTTACTATTGGGTATTTATACTCTGTTCTACTGGGTATTTTAACTAATTTTTTCATATGGTTTTCCAAATTAGAGCAACTATGATTTACCGTATAGAAAACAGAATAATAAAAAAAAGGTTTCTGAGTTATTCCACTGGCAATTAAAATATTGTACCAAGAATTAACATAGGATATAATTTTTTTTCTTTCACTTCTTTTTTCTTTTATTTAATATGGAGTTTGTTAGAGAATGGTGATGTCTTTTAAATGATAGATTTTGATGGAATTCATGAATTTTATAGATTTCATATAGAGGTTGTTAGAATTTTTTATGAAATCTATGATAGTTGGGTAATAATTGTTATAGGCTTTGCTAGTGATAAATTTCACTCTAATATCCATCAAACTCCATTGAATTGCATCACTAGTGGAGTCTATAAAGTTTTGGACTTTTAAGGTTTAGTTTGAATACTACTAAATTTTAATGAAATGTGAACAAATCTGAACTAAATACACTTATCTTATAATGGATACTATACAAATCTAAATTAAATATATTTAAACTTTTATGGACTATATAGAAGTCTAAATTAAATACACTCCGTTTATTTACTAAAAACAGTTTAATAATGAGAGTTTCTTAATAACTACATTACTAGCTAGTAATAATTTTGTTACTCGTTCACAGTTTCTGGAGCTCAATATAGAAGCTTTGTTCTGTTGCAAGTGAAGCAAGAAAGAAGATGGACAGAGGCAATCAGTTGTCCTATGATGTACACTACTTGGAAACTCATTTGACAGAGCAATTACGGAGATTGCGATCCTTATCCAGAGCCTGTTGCGTCCATAGAGTTCCTCCTAGAATACGAGATACAGATGAAAGGCTCTTTACTCCAAAACTAGTCTCCATTGGCCCAATTCATTATCGCAAGCATGAAGGACTACAAGCTATGGAAGTTCATAAAAGGAGATATCTAAAAGATTTTGTTGGACAAACCCAGATAAGTATGAGTGATTTAGTAATATTTATAGGAGAAAAGGAACATCAGTTGCGTGATTGTTATTCAGAAACCATACAACTTGGAAGCAATGATTTTGTAGAAATGATTTTGGTGGATGCTGCCTTCATCATTGAGCTCTTTCTTAGAGTTAGAATGGTTGAAGAATTACATATCGTTAAAGTTGATCATATACTAACAGAACCAACGATGATCAATGACTTCTTCCCTGATTTGTTTCTGCTTGAAAATCAGCTTCCCATGTTTATTCTCAGGGACCTGTTTGAGCTAGCCAAAACAGCAATAGACCGTCACAATAGCCAGCAACTTTCCATGCCTAACCTGATATATAGAATGGTGTCGAAAGCATCTTTCTTGATAGAGGAAGAATCGTTAAAAAATCACTTTGCTGAAGCAGAACATTTTGTTGGTTTGATAAGACGTTGTCTTGAGCCACCAGAACTACAAGTCACACCACTCAACACCTTAACCACACCCAGTGTGACAGAACTTCATCAGGCTGGAGTAAAGTTTGCATTGGGTTCAAAGCAACACTTACTCGACATAAGATTCAAGAATGGGATTCTGGAAATTCCAAAGCTAAAAGTGGACGACTACACAGAAGGTATACTCAGAAATCTCCCAGTCTTTGAGATGTTGCACAACGAATCTGTCGACGTTGGAATTCAGTCGACGAGTAATCAATGCCCAATACCTGCAATCAATGTGAGAAAGCACAAATACCAAGAAAAGACAAAGATAGAAACAGATGATCAAACGAGGAACACGAAGCTTTTACGTGGTTCGGCAATAATAGGCCTACGTCCACGACTGTCTGTCTCTTTAATTCTGCAGAGTGACAGTATATTATTGAATATTATCTTTTTATGTTACAATTATCTTAATCCCTATTTATAGGGAAAGAGGTGTTACAATTCTGGTTGTAGCAAATCAGGAAGAGAATCCTGAATTAATTACATTCCCTAAACAATTGGGAAAAATAAGGAAAAGAATTATAAATTAATTATACTTCCTAATATATTTAGATAATATCAAGAAATTACTATAATTATCTCAAGATAATGTTGATCTGATTTTGAATTTGAATTTATCTCCATATCTGATGAGGAAATCATGGTTTGACTGGGCAATTGTCATATTCGGAGAGAGAATCATGGTTGAACTTGGTAACTGCCTGTTCTGGAAGATACTGTACTTATTACGCGTCTGAGCGAGCTGACGTGTCATGGTGGTCTCGAGCTCGAGCTCGCTGAGAGACGAGCTACGCAAGCGACGAGCTGCGACCTGGCTGTGTTTATAGGTCTGTTGATGCCAGCTGAAAGATCCTTTAAGCAAACTGAAGAACTTGTTGAACTTCAAAGTCAATACTGAGCCTCATCTGATGGGCTTTGACTGGGTTAACCCGCCTAAATTGGACTTTTACCAGCCCAATTAATGAATCCAAAAATTACATATAACAGAATCCAACTATTTGAATGATTACATCACAATGATGAATTGTCTCGTCAACACACCAAAAGATGTGGATTTACTTATAAACAAAGGAGTTCTAGAAAATTGGTTATGGAACAGTGAAGCTGTGTCGGATATTTTTAACAATCATGTGAAAGGCGCTAACACGATCGCTCAGAGATTTTGTTATTCAGGTCTTGTTAAAGATCTAAACATCTACAGCAAATCTCCGTGGAACAAGTGGAAGGCAAACTTGAAGCAAAATTATTTCAACACTACATGGGCATCCATTTCTGTCATTGCAGCTGCTGTTCTTCTCATATTAACCTTCTTACAAACTCTTTATTCTATGAAAAAGTAGGTTCTGATGGATCTATATATTCGTTATATGTCTTTGCATGGATTTCACTTGAATTGCTAGACATGAAGTGTGCTTGTCAAATAAGGAATGATTAATAAGGAGTGCTGATTGTTATCTTATATATGAAATATCATTAATGCTTTTGTTTCTTTCATACGTGTATCACTTATTTTCTAATTATTTTATTACTGTTTCGATTAACAAACTTGTTTGTAGAGTTTTGTTTCGTTTTGTTTTTAAGGTACTATTTATTATGGAGATCACTTGAAGATTAAATGAGTATAATATTAAAACTTGTTAATCGGGGATTTTTCTATTGGGATTTTTTATATTTCTTAATGTGAGCTTACATATTAAATAACAATTATATTATGGACTATTTATTTTAATAGGGTCAAATAAATGATCTATTAATTGAGTTCTAGAAATATCTATTGGGTATGGGTTTTAATGTGTAGAAACCTAATATTAATTAAATTATGGTTAATGGGAATCTAATTAGGTTAGTATATAAAGAACATAATTAGGGTTATGGTCTCCAAGTCAAATCAACGTAATTTTGCTCTCTCTTCTCTTTCCCCATTCAAGAAAAAAAATATAGAGTAACTTAAAGAGATTTGACTGTGGAAGACTCGATCCTACTCAGGTTTAATAATATGGATTCAGGTATATTTTCTATAATAATTTTTATTGATTTATTATGAGTTTCTAGATTTTAATATAGGTTTAACCTATTAAAATTATTTTTAATAATTGATATCAGAGTGTACTCATAGTGAATCATTGAGATATTAAGTGATTTAATTATTGTGATTTTCGCGAAACTTTGAAGAATTTATATATTGTTTGTTGAACTCGGAATAAATATATATTTATGTTTAAAGTTATTGAACTCGGTCTGCTTGCGTAAATATATATTGAGATCACTTCATGCCTATTACTGTTGACAATTTTTTGTTTTGTTTTGTTTCTTTTGGTTTTGGTTGGCGTGCGATTAAGTCAAGGCTGCCTTTTGTGTTTGTTTATTTTAATCGGGTTTGTTGAATGCTGTTGGTCACTTTTGACAGATAACATATAATATATACTTTTTTTATTGAGGCAAAAGAATGGCATGGAATTATATATATATATATATATATATATATATATATATTGTTAACAACTGGTGACTTTTTGCTGAGTTTGTTTTGTTTTGGTTGGCATAAAAGTCAATGTGTGTTTGTTGTTTATTTATTTATTTTTTAATACAGGAACTATAACTGGGATAAACCCAGAGAATAACCAGGACCATTGAACCGAGATATTACACTGTGGTACGGCCTGGGGGACGACTCCCAAGTGGGAGAGAGCCACCCACACGAAGGTGGGGGAGAGACCCACACTGAGGTGGGAGAACAACCCACACAGGGGTGGGAGGACAACCCACACTGATGGTGGGACAGAAATTATTAATATATTATATATTATATAAGATTATATATTATATTATTATATATATATAGAAAGTGGGGGGAGCGGGTGTCGAACCACGCCTACACTTGGCGTGGAAGTTGACTGGTGCCAACGGCACCAGCAACCATTCGACGTGTTTGTTGTTTATTTTGTTGGCGTGAAAGTCATATATAATATATTTAATCAATTTTGCTTTAATATATATATATATATATATATATGTGACAGTAGTATGAAAAGCATATATATAGGTGTTTACTAGTTTTGGCGTGAATATATATGCATAACATTAAGACCAGTGTATTGTTATATATATATATATATATATATGTAATCAACAATGTAAGCATAATGATTAAATTGATGAAAGTTTTGCTTTGATTTGAAAATAAAAGTTTGTTGATATATGTATTATATCTGATTTTTTCAAAATAAATTGAATTGAAATTATATGTTACCAAAGTAACCTCTATAATTAAATTTATTTATTTTGAAAAATTAAAATGTGTATATTTATTGTTTATGCGAATAATAACTGGCCCAAAGGAAGGTTATTATTTGATCAAATAATGGGCATACTTGTGATAATAAATATGTGATGATTATTAGGATTTCCATGTGAGTAATAAGTCGGTCCAAAGAAAGGCTTATTACTTGACGGGATTAATTGTTAATATTTGATTACTACACGGAGAGTACCACTTACAATTGATATTTCTGTAAAAGACTAAATGTCAATATTGTGCTAGGTATCTTGTTTTAGGGCCCACCATTATGGGAATAGTTTAATCATGTTATGTATGAATTTATTAATTGAGTATTCTTATCTTATGATATGATTATTAATTGTGAGCTTGTATTTGGTTTTGTTCTCAATTCAGTTACTACTTCTGCTTCAATAATAACTATTAATATCAATTTCATTTCTATGCTTAATGACACGAATTTTAAGAATTGGAAAGAGAACGTTATGATTGTTCTCGGTTGCATGGATCTAGACCTTGCACTTCGGGAAGAACGACTCGTATCTCTTAATGACAATAGTACCGCTGATGAAAAGGCGAGTATGGAGAAGTGGGAACGTTCTAATCGCATATGTCTTATGATCATGAAACGTTCTATTCTGGAAGCTTTTAGGGGCTCTATGTCCGAAGAGAAAAATGCTAAGAAGTTCCTTGATGATATAAAACAGCGTTTTGCAAAAAACGAAAAGGTTGAAACAAGTATCCTTTTGGCTAACCTTGTTTCAATGAAGTATAAAGGTAAATGGAACATAAGGGAGTACATCATGGAGATGTCTCATATTGCTTCCAAACTAAAGGCACTAAAGTTACAGTTGTCTGAGGACCTGCTGGTGCACTTAGTTTTGATTTCTCTTCCTACACAATACAGTCAGTTTAAAGTGAGTTACAACACTTAAAATGATAAATTGACTCTTAATGAGCTCATATCTCACTGTGTGCAAGAAGAAGAAAGATTGAAGCGAGAAGGTATTGAAAGTGTCAACTTAGCAACTATCTCTAAGGACAAGAAAAGGAAAAGAGGAAAGGAAGCTGCAGCTGGGACATCACAGAATAAGGTGCAAAAGAAACAGGATGAGGAGTTTACCTGTTACTTTTGCAAGAAAGTTGGACACATGAAGAAAGAATGTCTCAAATACGCCAATTGGTGTGTCAAGAAATGTATGTTTCTCAATTTAGTTTGTTCTGAAGTTAATTTAACTTCTGTACCTAAACACACTTGGTGGATAGATTCTGGTGCTACTACTCACATAAATGTGTCTATGCAGGGTTGCTTGTGGAGCCGACAGCCAAGTGATGCTAAAAGATTCATCTATGTGGGCGATGACAAAACAGTTGTAGTAGAGACTATAGGAACTTTTAGGTTATTATTAAAGACTGGTCATTTTTTGAATTTGGAAGAGACTTATGTAGTACCATCTTTTAGACGGAATTTGGTTTCAGTTTCTGTTTTGGACAAATTTGGTTATTCTTGTTCATTTGGAAATAATAAATTTAGTCTTTTTCAAGATTCGAATATTATTGGTACTGGTTCTTTATCTTTGTATGATAATCTATATTTGTTGAATACAATTGCCTCAATTAATGAAACTTTGCATATAAATTCACGAGGTACAAAATGAAAATTAACTGACAGGGATTCCGCCACACTATGGCGCAAGCATTTTCTGATGCTACTACTCACATAAATGTGTCTATGCAGGGTTGCTGTGGAGCCGATAACCAAGTGATGCTAAAAGATTCATCTATGTGGGCGATGGCAAAACAGTTGCAGTAGAGGCTATATGAACTTTTAGGTTATTATTAAAGACTGGTCATTGTTTGAATTTGGAAGAGACTTCTGTAGTACCGTCTTTTAGGCGGAATTGAGTTTTAGTTTCTGTTTTGGACAAATTTGGTTATTCTTGTTCATTTGGAAATAATAAATTTAGTCTTTTTCAAGATTCGAATATTATTGATACTGGTTCTTTATCTTTGCATAATAACCTATATTTGTTGAAAACAATTGCCTCAATTAATGAAACTTTGCATACAAATTCACGAGGTACAAAACGAAAATTAATTGACAGGGATTCCGCCACACTATAGCACAAGAGTTTAGGTCATATCTCTAAACAGAGAATTCAAAGGCTTGTGTCTGACAGGATTCTTGATCTCTTTGATTTGATAGATTTCGAAATCTGTATTGAGTGTATTAAAGGGAAACAGACAAACATTAGGAGATTAGGTATCAATAGATGTTCTGATGTCTTAGAACTAATTCATACTGATATTTGCGGATCATTTCCTACAGCTTCTTGAAATGATCAATAGTATTTTATTACGTTCATAGACAACTATTCAAGGTATGGGTACCTATATTTGATACATGAGAAGTCTCAATCCTTGGATGTTTTTAAGGCCTTCAAAGTTGAAGTTGAAAATCAACTTGGTAAGAAAATTAAAGTTATCAAATCTGACCGTGGTGGTGAATGGTATGGCAGATATGACGGATCTAGTGAACAACGTCCAGGACCTTTTACGAAATTCCTAGAGGAATGAGGTATCGTTAAAGGAATGCGGTATCGTCCCACAATACACAATGCCAGGCAAACCTAGCATGAATGGTATTGCTGAAAGACGAAACAGAACGCTTAAGGACATGGTAAGAAGTATGATCAATCATTCGTCTTTACCAGAATTCCTCTAGGGAAAAGCATTAAAGACTGCAACATATATCCTCAACAGGGTTCCAAGCAAAGCGGTAGCTAAAACCCCTTATGAATTATGGACAGGCAAAAAGCCTAGTATAAAACATTTACTTATTTGGGGTTGTCCAGCTGAGGCAAGGCATTATATGCCAAATGAAAAGAAACTGGACTCAAGAACTGTAAGCTGTTACTTTGTTAGGTACTCTGAACGGTCAAGGGGTTTCAAGTTTTACGATCCTACTACTAGAACATTTTTTGAGATGGGAAATGCGAGATTTTTTGAGGAAGTTGAGTTTGTAGGGGGAGATAAGATTAAAGACATTGTCTTTGAAAAGGAATTTATTTCTCTTCCTGCTATTGCTATTAATAATGATCAGGCTTTTATTCCTTGCATTGTTCAAAATGCAAATCCGGAATATCAAGACAATGTAGACGAGCTCCCTGTGCAAAATGAAGAAATTATACCCGAAGTGCAAACTCAACAACCTCAAAATGATGTGTCATTGAGACGATCCACTAGAGAAAGGAGAAGTGCGATTCCGGATGACTATATCATTTTTCTCCAAGAACATGAAATTGATATAGGAGTGGTGGAAAATGATCCAATCAACTTCCATCAAGCCAAACAAAGTTCTAATTCTCAAAAGTGAATCGATGCTATGAATGATGAGATGAATTCCATGAAAAACAATGACGTTTGGGATCTCGTTGAATTGCCTGAAGGTGCGAAACCCATTGGTTGCAAATGGATATTTAAGACCAAAAAGGATTCAAAAAACAATGTTGAGAGATATAAGGCTCGTCTAGTTGCCAAGGGTTTCACTCAGAAATAAGGCATTGATTACAAAGAGACTTTCTCTTCGGTTTCAACGAAAGACTCTTTCAAGATAATAATGGCACTTATGGCTCATTTTGATTTAGAGCTACATCAGATGGATGTAAAAACTGCGTTTCTCAATGGTGACATTGATGAAACAATATATATGATGCAACCAAAAAACTTTGTATCCGGTGACCTAAAGAAAATGGTTTGCAAATTAAAGAAATCTATCTATGGTCTCAAACAGGCTTTCCATCAATGGTATCACAAATTTCATCAAATCATTATCTCATATGGATTTGAGGTAAATAAGATTGAAGATTGTGTATATCATAAGTTCAGTGGGAGTAAATACATATTTCTGGTGTTATATGTCGATGACATACTACTTGCTAGTAACGATATAGACTTATTGCACGAAACCAAGAGATTTTTGACAAAGAATTTTGAGATGAAAGATCTTGGGGACGCCTCTTTTGTATTAGGTATACAAATACATCGAAATCGAACTCGAGGTATCCTTGGGTTATCACAAAAGAGCTATATCAAAAAAGTTCTTGATAGATTCGGCATGAAAAGTTGTGCACCAGGAGACACCCTGTAGCTAAAGGAGACAAGTTTAGTCTCAGTCAGTGCCCTAAAAATGAGTTGGAATGAAAAGAAATGCAAAAGATTCCTTATGCATCAGCTATAGAAAGTCTAATGTATGCTCAAGTATGCACGCATCCGGACATTGCGTTCATAGTGGGAATGTGGGCCAGATATTTAAGTAATCCAGGGATGAATCATTGGAAAGCAGTCAAACGAGTTATGCGTTATTTACAAAGAACAAAAGATCACATGCTCACATATCGGAGATCAAATAATTTAGAGATCGTTGGGTATTCTGATTCCGATTTTGCTGGATGTCAAGACAGTAAAAGATTCACGTCGGACTATATTTACCTGCTAGCTGAAGGAGTTATTTCCTGGAAGAGTGCTAAGCAAACACTCATAGCTTCTTCCACCATGGCAGTTGAATTCATAGCTTGTTATGAGACATCTAATCATGGGATATGGCTTCGAAATTTTGTCATGGGGCTGCGAGTTGTGGATTGTATTGAAAGACCATTAAAGATATATTGTGACAATAATTCGGTTGTGCTATATTCCAACAACAATAGAAGCTCTATGAAGTCAAAGCACATAGACATCAAGTTTCTTGTTGTTAAAGAAAGAGTTCAGAGTCGTCAGGTTGCTATAGAACATATTGGGACAAACTCCATGATTACGGATCCGCTTACTAAGGGATTACCACCCAAGGTCTTTCATGAGCACACTGCTCATATAGGTGTTGTTTTAGTTGATAATGTGCATGTTTAGTGGGAGTTAATATTTTGATATTCTTTGTTATGGACATATTTTATATTTATTTTCTGCAGAATAAAGTATAAAGTTCAGTTATAAACTCTGAATGTTATTTCTGTTTGATCTCACTAAAGATTAAAGTAGGACCAGTTGGAAATAGACATGTTTGAGATCACATTGCATGTAATTTTCATGCTACGCATCCATACTTGATCTATATCATTAAATATATTGGTGTGGTGACCATTGATGGGTCTAGTTACGAATATATGTAACAAATGTCACTTTGATCTCATACTAATATATTTGATGGACCAGATTGTAATTAAGGGGATATTTCAGGATAGATAGTTTTTCAATGCACACTCAAGACTATAAATAATATAATTGTTTTAAGAAACATATGTAGCCCAAGTGGGAGATTGTTGGGATTTTTTATATTTCTTAATGTGAACTTACATATTAAATAACAATTATATTATATGCTATATATTTTAATAGGATCAAATAAGTGATCTATTAATTGAGCTCTAAAAATATCTATTGGGTATGGGCTTTAATGTGTAGAAATTTAATACTAATTAAATTAGGGTTAATGGGAACCTAATTAGGTTAGTATATAAAGAACATAATTAGGGTTATGGTCCCCAAGTCAAATCAACGTAATTTTGCTCTCTCTTTTCTTTCCTCATTCAAAAAGAAAAATATAGAGTAACCTTAGGAGATTTGACTGTGAAAGACTCGATCCTACTCAGGTTTAACAATATGGATTCAGGTATATTTTCTATAATAATTCTTATTGATTTAATATGAGTTTCTAGATTTTAATATAGGTTTAACCTATTAAAGTTATCTTTAACATTTTCTTCTTCTAATACAGTATCTAAGCATGAAATTTAAAACTGCAAATAAATTTTTTCTTTTCAAAAACTTAAAATTTATGACAAACGCTTTTTGAATTTACCTCACTTCAATGATTAATATACTTTACTTTTTTTTCCCATTCTTGAATCCAAATGCATTAAAATACCCTTAAAACTCAAATTAGTTACTTTCATTCGAGTCAAGTACCACTCCATGGGACCTAAACTAAATGCCTAAGACATGCATATCATATATTTTGTGCAAAATTGTTGAATTTATATTAAGATTTGGATTGAACTTTGGTATGGATGGAAATTTTTTTGTTAGAAATTATGAAAAAATATTTTCCGTATGAAATGTGACCAGATATTCCAACAGTCGAAGCAAATCAATTCAGCTATTCCAACATATATTGAGCAAAACATCCCAATATGCACCAAATGGTCCAACACACTAGACTAGATGGTTCAATGTACCTAACTAATTTATCACAATCTTATAACACATTTTTCGGATTGTGCGATTGTTTAACTAAAACTCAAAAGTCAAAACCTCATATACATCATTTAAAAAGATGAAGGAAGAAAAAACTTTCAAGAGAAACAATCGAAATATAGGATTAGAAGGGAAAAAAAAAGGTGTTTTTGGTACATTTGGATCAATATCTACAAAAAAAAAAAAAAAAAAGAACTGATAATTAAGATATTTTAAACGGTGTACATCATAATTGTTTTGAGCTTTTTCTTATAATTTTTTATTTTAAAATTTTATTTTGGGTCTTTAAGATACCAATGCAGGTACCACTAACCGAAGCCTTTAGTTGGGACTAATCCTAGTAAACATATCAAGCCAAGTTGAAAGTGATACCAACACGCTTGAAAAGTTGTATTTATACATCCACTAATAGCTCATATATAGTTAATGCATTTTTTTTTTCACACATATGATTGAGAATAGATTTCTCAGTCATATATAGTGTTCAATTTTAATAGATTCTAATAGATCTTTAACTATTGATATTAATAAATTTTTAATTATTATTAAAAAAAAACATTTATTTATTTACTCCCTTTTTTCTGTTAACTACTAACAATTATTCACTAACGATAGGGAAGATTTATGTAATTTTAATTAAAAGACTTCATCAGCTATGATTAGACCTAAACTTAAGGCTTGTTTGTGTAATTTGCCCTATTTTAGCATTAGGGCTTTTGACAAAAGAAACCCTATAACAATGGGGCTTATTATATTTGCCCTTCACAAATAGTTTTACCCTTTTTGCCTTTTTAGACAAAATTGTTATTTAACAAACTTAAATATTACCTACAAAAAATAAAAATAAAAATTATAAAATACTTAGGATTCTTAGTCATAGGAATGCCAATTCTTTCGACGAAGAGTAGATGCTCCTTTGGTGAGAAGTGGTCTGCTCCCATTGCTTGCCAAGGGAGCAAAATGCTCATCACGAAAAGAGCATAAGCTCCTCCCTCGAGGAGCAAATCAATGAGACACTCATTCAACTAAGATTGTAGTGACCTTTAGAGGTCACTTTATCTCAATTTGTAGAGGTCAGGCATGACCTGATTATGAGTCATGACCACTTATCATGAGTCACAACCATTACTTGCGAGTATGACCATTTACCATAAGTCATAGCCGCTTGATCATGACACTCAGCCATCACTTATGACTCACGATTAATTAAGAATGATAAAAATATTTCTTAGAGAGTCATGACCAGATCTAAGGGGACCCATTTGCTTGGGGGGGAGGGGGGGGGGGGGGGGGGTGTAGTAAGGGGTGTGGTGGCGGGGAGGTGTGGTTTGGAGCTGCACAAATGTGATGTGGGTGGGTGTGGGCCAATAACCTTGACCCAGCTAGGTTATCAAATCAAGACAGGGGCAAGCTTTCTTGCTTCAATCTAACCTGATAATCCAATACATATATATATTCGGAAAAAAAAAAAAAAAAAAAAAAAGAAGGCCTAGGTCTCTCCCTTGCTCCTCTTACTGGATCCCCCTTACTATCTTCCTCTTGCTTCCCTCCACTGTGTCGTCTTTAACTTTATCAACCCCGACTAAGCCGTCTTTATCTTCGTTGGACCCCGACCAACGCCGACTACCACTTTCATCTATTAAGTGTTTTTATTTATTTTTATTTTTATAATTATTATTATTTTCAAATATTCCTATTTGGCTACTAAGAAAATGAAAGAAAATTTTTTTAACATTGGGTTGTTGTGTTGTTTTACTATTGTTGTATTATTTTCGTTGATTTTCACTATCATGGTTCTTTGTAATTATTTGTGAACTGTTAGTTGTAAAAATTACTAGGAATTAACAAACAAAAAAAAAAAAATTCTTATTGTTTGTAATTATTTTTGTATTAACAAAATTATTTCTATGTATGTCTCTGTGTTTGACAAAATTATTTGTATTTGTAATTATTTATGTATTTCTCTATATATGACATTGTATATCTTTGTAATTATTTGTGGTTGTCTATAAATTGTAATTATTTGTACATTGTTAGTTATAAAAATTATTTAGGTGTGTTTTCTTTGTTGTTATAGGTTTGTGTTTGAAAGCATGCAATTGGGATAAATTTTGGCATGGACCTTTTTTTATGCTTTTTCTTGTTTTTTATTTATTTAGTATTTGAGATTATACTTGGTTATGTTATTGCTATTATTTTGGTATTTGTGAGAGAATTTTATTATGTAATAGTAATATTTTGGTGTGTGTAATGAAACTTTGTCATGTATGTGGTAAATACTTTGATATTTGTAATGAAACATTTTTACGTACTAATTGATATTGTGTTTATATTTAAAGAAATTTATGTTGTATATGAATTTTATATTGAAAATTTTATATAGATGTGATGTTACATTGTGGTTAAGATTGAATTATTGTAAGTTTAAGTGTATATTTTTTTTGTTTGTATATTTGTTTTTTAATATCAATTATGCCATTAGTTAAAAACTAAATCAAATTAAACGAGTTGGGTCCAGGCAAGTCGCCCTAATTCGATTTTGGGTTTAGGGTGGAAAGTAGCAACCTGTTTGGAGCATGAGACGGGTTTGGGGCATCCTTAAAAAATTTCGGATTGAGATAATTAATGAGGAGCATGAATGATCATCACTATATTCATTCTTGTAGTGAAAATTAATATGTAAATTCATGACTGAATAATTTTTTCAAATTATAAGCAAAAATTATGTTGAATATTTTTCCAAACGATAAGCTAATATCACAAATATTGGTGAGAATTAGTGATAAAAAAAAAAAAAATCCAATTATAAAATAGACATCGGTGGCTAATTGAAGTCACTTTGAAATTTAAGTGAGGGAAATAAATGTTTGTCACTAGAAAGCTTGTAGTGAGAAAGTTTAAATTCGCAACTGACCATTTTTCGATATATCATAGGCAAAATTCATAGAAAGTGAAGGAAAATTTATCAATGAAAACAATATAGTAATGAAATAGACTTTGATGACTAATTAGAAATACTTTACTGAAATTAATAATTTATATAAATACTTCTGACAAATATAAATTTGTAAAAAAAAATGTTAATAAATCCATAACAAAAAATTATAAAGTATGGAGAGAAACATTTTAATATGAAAAATATAATCATGAAATTGACTTTAGTAGCTAATTACAATCATTATGGTGCAATTAGTGAGAGACATGAATGGTCGTCGCTATATATGTGCTTTTGTGATGAAATATAAATTCGTGACTATATATTTTCTCATTAAAGTCATAAGAAAATTAAAATAGATTGGTGGGAACCACATTAGTTACAAAAATACAGTAACAGAATAGCCTTTTGTAACAAACTGAAATTCGTTTGGAAGAATTAGTAAGCGATAGGAATGTTATCACTATGTTTATATTGTTATTAATGAAATGTAAATTTGTCACTAATTAAATAAATATTTTCTGACTAATAGGTAGGGAAAATAATTAGTGACAAAATTATAGTTATAAAATTGACTTTATAACGAATTGTATCAGTTTCTTAGTGTGAATAATTGTCACTATAACTATATTTTTATTGACGGAATTGTAAATTTGTGACTTTTTTTTTTTTAGTAAAGTCATAATTTCTTGTAGTGCATGCTTTCGATTATTTACATGGGTAAAAATCAAAATTATTTATATAGTTATCTTATTGTCTAGTCAATAGAGAACTTTGGATCATTCAAACTTAGCTCCTTTTATACTTTGGTTTGGTGAGATACTAATTTCAGTGTAATAGTTGACATAATTAAATTGAATTCAGGATGTGTGAAACAAATTAGTCTTTTTAAGTATTGTTACTTATCTAAAATTTTGTATGCTAGTTTGTCCCATCCACAAGCATGAAACTTATATTATTATTTAATTTATTTCACTCTTACCTGAATATTCATTTTATTAAATACAAAAGTTGTGGACACATTAGGTAGTAGTACGAAGGTAGATAGAGAAATTGAATCTCTAAATAGGATGCATGAGGTGCAATTTTTTAAATACAGGTTATAGGTAATATTACAAGGATAGTTATAAAACAAGGGAGACTCTGTCAATTCTTTTTATAAAATTGTTGTAGGAAGTGTAATTGTTTCTTTCAAATTGTTTTGTCAACTTATTTTATTTTATTTTTTCTTTTTTACAAAGAGTTTCAGACATACACCGCCAAGATCTTGCTGAGTCTCGAAAAATAGGAGGTTGGCATCATGAAGTTGTTGACATCACAAGACAAGCTATTGATGAGACAATACAAGAGACTGAGTAGGCTAAAGAGGGGGACAAGCAAGGCTGGAAGCTCATTTAGGAATCAAGTGGTCTTCTAATGGTAGGGATGATTCGGAGGATGATGATGATGAGAGGACCGATACGGATAAGGATGTCCGTCACCCACCTCAACGTCCTCAAAGTGATGATGATGTAGAAATTGTTAACTCTAGCTTTATTCCTCTCTCAAATTACTTCATCAGACTGTAAATGCATTTTCCTCTCATCATCAAGTATGAATCTTATATTATTATTAAATTTAGAGTATGATGTAGAAGTTGTTAACTCTAGCTTTCTTCCTCTCTCAAATATTGGTCAGATTGTAAATGCATTTTCCTTGTCCTGATATAAGAAAATTTTCTTTTGGTTCTAAATTGGTTAATAAAATTGATGATGGTTTACTCAAGTTGACTTTGTCTTGTATCGCTAATTCCATTTGGATTGATGATTTTTCTTCGTGTATCTTTAACGTATTCCTTTCTCTTGAAGGAAAAAAAAAGTCCCCTTTAATAATTTTAATTAAGGTTATAATTGCTGTTAACTAAGTAAAATATAATTGTTGGATTATTAATAGCATCACTTTATACTTAAAACTACATTTAACAAGTTTGAACTTGACTCAAATTAAAATTTGGATCTTAAAAAGATATAAAATAAACAAAATATTATCTATTTGGGCACTTTCTACTAGATAAATGTATTTAAGGCTCATAGATAAATGATATTATCATAAGTTTGCAAAAAGGGCATAAAACAGATATTATCTTTTGAAAATGTAAAAGAACTCTAACCTAAGTAAAATATCATCACTTCACAGAGAATAGTAAACTGCAATTAATCATCTTATATTATATACAACTATTGCAAATATGTCATGTGATATGAATAAATAAACTCTTAGAATGTAAAGTAAATTACATCGAACAAAAAGACTAGTACAAGAAATTCTGTTTCCAAATTTCTTCTTGACTTTGATTGACTCCCTACATTATTTACTTGGGTTTTGTATAAGAAATGTGAACCAAATATGAGTTTACTACATCTGCTCATAGAAGAAATAATTGAGGAATGCAAACCAACCTCAGTAGTAAGAGGAAAATTATCTTCCCCTGACATTGCATCATTGGCTTGTCCAGGCCTCCATCATTTTTATTTTTCAATTTTGAAATAAACAGTGTAATGTTCATCTCTGAAGCTCAGTAATGGTGACAGCACAAAGTTCCTGTTCACTCCTTTTGCCACAAAGCTGATAGGATCATATTTGCTGATTCCTTTTCGCATTTCAAAGCTGGCTCTCCGATTAAATTTAGTGTCTGATGACTCTCTAATGCCGCTGAGTTTCAAGCTTGCACCTGATGTTAAGTACTCATCACCATATATGAAGCAACCCCTTTTGTGAACTGACTCCAAGGATATCGATCCATGTCTTCCATCCAATCCGCTAACCACGTGAAAATAAGAAAATCTCTTATGACTAGGAGAATTTGTGATTTTGATTCTATCATTTGTTCCTTGGTGCACTACAAGCATTCCTGGATGATCAAATGGTTCTAGCATGACTGATTTGCCAACAACATCTTTCACTGATGAGAAGTTTGAGGAAGATGAATCATTAAAGATCAGTCTGAACGTGGCGTGAACTGCACCATCAGTGCCAGACTTAGGCAACTTTTCCATTGTAATCGACTTGTTGGAGTTGGTTAAGACAAAAGATGACTTTCCAGACACCTGGGAAAAAGTAACCAGATGATCATTATATGAGGCAGGAATTGGAGTAACCCAGTCTGCAAGAGATCTGTCTCGTTCAGTCTTGATGTTCCAATCTCCATTGCTATGACCGGCAAGCAGATAAGGACCATAAAGTATAGCCTGAATAGACGCATACTGAGGCCGGTCATCTAGGAAGAAAATACACAAGAAAAAATATTCAATCAAACATCATCGGAGAGAAAATGTTAATGCATAGCATACAAATATATATATCTAGATTTTGACAGGCGAATCATTCTTGAAATTACCTTGAATAGCTTCTGCCCTCAGGGTAATGGGCAGCTGAAGGGTTAATTTGTCACCATTGATCCATTGTTTAGTAACAGAGAGAAAAGTACCTGCATTAGAATTGTCGTTCCATTGGTCACTTGTCATTTTCGAAAAACATAGAATAAGATACGAGTTAAAGAGGATCACAAAAATAATAATACAATACAAAAATATTATGATGAAGAATTAGGCAAACTAGTACTTCCGTCTCTATTGTGCACCTGGAGATGGAAAAGGCAAATTCTGATTGTTTAATGTTGCCTTGGCACCATTTAATTTCGTCCAGAACGGTATCCTTAGATTCAGGGTAGATGACTGGCCTGACCCCTGCATAAATCACATCAAACGTGAAGAATAGTTTCTTTTTCCTTTGACTTCTCTTAATAATCCAGAATGAAGAATTGTCAGACCATAATTGACACCAGCACAATTGACATGAAGAATATGACAACAATAAATTAGCCGAATGGGTTTGATATGAACCTCAATGAAATATATCTAGTCATGTCTCAACGTGCCAATTCCAAAGGCTTACTTCAAGCCATAGAACAGTTAAGATGGTAATTGTTCTAATACAAGAGAACTAGAACTTAGGTTCAAAGTGACCTTATTAAGTTATTATGCTACCCCTGCTTTTGTGGATCACTGTTTTCATATGTTATGCAGTGAAGAGAAGCAGGATCTATGTCAAAAAACTCATTTAAGACCATTTTTCTTGACCCAAAAAAATTGAAGATTATTGTTAGTTTGTGTACCTCCAAAGAAATTGTCAGTGTCAAGCGAAGGAAAGGATCCGAAGAAACAACAGCATCAACTTTCTGATCCAGCGTCATATGTCCAGATTTCCAACGAAGCACACTTGATATGTACTGAATGATGTAAAGACCAGGGACTTTTCCATCCTCTTCAAAATAGATGGAATCACCTAGCTTTGAGAATGATTCAACTCCTAGATAGGCAGTAATGTCCAGTGACATAATTGGTTAAATAGCACAGTCAAAACACAATATGTGCAGAATCAAATCAAAATATTAAAAATAAAGAATGTAATTGTGATGGGTGAAACGCGAAAAGGTATGTTAGTTCAATCTATCCCGGAAAGTAGACTTCTAATATTAGCAAGGAATCCCAGACCTGAACCATAGCAGCACCAAAAAGACTCAAACTTTGTTCCCCATCCATGGATGCTTTTGGCCTTGGAATCTCCAGGACCTAGTGGAAGCATGTAGAGCATCACTCCTGGATCTGTCCCCCGTTGAATGCTGAGCACACCATTCGTCAGGGCGCGTTCATAATAATCAGCATATGCCATTTCTTTTGTCCATTTAAACAGATGGCGAGAGACCTGTAAAGCCAAAAAAATGCACTACAGGATTTCAACAATATAGAACATTATTATGCTGACACGGTATGAAAAATGACAAGCATTGGGCATACCTTCAGCATGTTATAAGTTGAGCATGATTCTTCGTTCTCCTTCCCTAGAGTGCTTGCCAATCTCTTCGGATCCGACCTACTCAGTGATAGAGGCAAGGCCAGCAAGAAAGTCACAGGATCAGAAAAGCTTAAAAGGAAACCAACTATGATCAGATAGAGGATACATGTAAATAACATTGAGTAGATAGTGGCAGCAGCTTATTGACGGATATGAATAGCTTAAACCAACAAGTTGCTTGATATAGTAACATTAGTACCAGTGCTCTTTGACTGTGGTTCCTCCTGTTGCATAACAATGAGAGGAGTTAACAATATCCATGAAGAACGTACCCATCGCCTGCCACACCAAAGTTAGAAGTTACACAACTAACTATAAGATTCTCACACCACGAAGTTAATGACTGAAGTCTCTGGAAAGTAATATCCTAAAATGAAAGCCAAAGTCTACAGAGTACAGACCAACAAAAGAAAACTAACTAGGCATGAGCAGAAGCAACTGAACTGGAAGGCAGACTTTGGTCAGTGTGGTCACATTAAGCAGTTTACCTTGTAAAGTGGATCACCAGTGATTTCGTAGCGCTTTTGAGATCCAACAACAATAGGGATATGTGCATTGGCATGGAAACCAGATAAATCATCAGCCTACAATAAAAAAGAACAAACTTTTATGAGTATATGCATAGTATAAAGAATAAATTCATTTCATCTTCTTCTACTACTTTCATCCTCAGCCTACTACTATGAACTAGACGCTCAGTTTTGCTCTCCCAAGAGCCAGTAAAGTGCAAATCAGAGTTGTTATACAACTCCACTATACATTTTAATTTCTCAATGTTACTACGTCATCAACTTAAATATTTACCTGTACTGCCAGCAATCCCAAAAAGCATGGTTTGTCGAATAGTTGAGCTAAAACTAAATGCTTTGGATCTCTCTAAACACAGCAAAAAGAAAATTAAATGTCAGAAAGCAAACAGTATCTCAAAATTGTGCACCTATAAACCTAAACATTCAAAATAAAAATGCCATAAAAACTACAAAACCAACCATGATAAAAAATATTGTACATTCCTACTCTACTTATACAAACCAAGTGCATGAAAAATTCAATCATGTTGTTGAAGTGTAAAATCAGATGAGATGATAATGAACTACATGGACAAGATTGGCAACCATTATGGAGAATAATCGGTACAGGACATCATTCATGCCGCCAGTTTCGTCATTAAGCGACAGCCAATGTCTTTCCACGGTGTACTTCAAAATTACATTTTGAACACGATTGTAGAAATAATCAACCATCCATGCCGTCATGTTCAAAGCTTGAGCATTGTTAGCAAATGTGTACTGATCCAACAAGCCCGCCAATATCTACAAAGCAGACAAATTTTTAAGCAAAGTATGCAACTTTTTCAATATGCGAAATAGAGTAATTGCATCATGTGAGACAAAGCAAAATAAACGTCACCTTGTGAATAGTGTAGTATGGAGCCCAAACAGGTTTTAAAGCTTCAAAACGATCAAATTCCTTAGATGGGAAAGCAGAAAGATACCCGGTGCCCATTTTCTTCTGACAATGAGAAAGAGCAGACACTACCGCAGACATTCTCTCTTTGAGAGTGTCATTGTGAGTGCTTGCCCACATTAGTGCTGTAGCACTCATGTAATGCCCTTCAAGATTGCCAAAATTATGTTAGTCAATTAAATCACCACACTAGAGATCAAATACAAAAATTATGAAAATTCAGTGAATCATCACCACAAACATTACAAATCAAAAAAATCTCACAAACATGTTGCATAAAGAATGACGGTTGCAACATAATCTAAAACGAGTGAATTATATTAAATTGTGCTCTAAGACATATATTAAAGAATTTTTTAAACTGTTAAGACACATGTTAACACAATCCATATAAATTTAATTATGTTGCACTTTAAAATCACTACTCTAAAGATCAAATACAAAAATTATGAAAATTCAATGAATCATTACCACAAACATTACAGATAAAAAAATCTCACCAACATGATCACAACATAATTTAAAACAATTGAGTTATATTAAATTGTGCTTTAAGGCACATATTAAAGAATTTTATAACCTATTAAAACACATGTTAACACAATCTATATAAATTTAATAAGGTAAAATTTAATTTTACCTACGAAATGGCCACGGAGCTGACAGGTGGAAGCCTCCCAACCTCCGTAGGCCTTCCCCGGCGCATGCAAACCAGCAGTTTTACGAAAACTCCAAACCAGTCTGTCCACATCCAACATCAACAAATACTCCAAATTGGTCTGTTGAGCTCTCCAATGCAAAGAATTCTCCCCCAGGCTCACATCATGCAACGAAACCTCTTTGAGAAACCCTTCAGGCGGCTGGAACTCACTCGGGTTCTTCATCTTCCTGTACAACATAGCCCAACTGAACTCATCTTCCTCTCTCAAAACCTTCCTTGGAAGCAAGCTAGACCAGGCAGAGTCATCAGTTGGTGTCAAATGGTAATGGGAATACACCTCTTGTCTCCATGTCTCGTTTTTGGACATCAAGAGCTTGTACCTGAAAGTATGTGAAGTAGGTGGAAAAGTGTTTGAGCAGTGCTTGGCTGAAGCAAAACCACCTCCCCAGACGAGAAACAACGTCAACAGTTGAAACAACACAAAACCCTCCATTTTTTTTATGTCAAATTTCAACATTACATGCATGGATATTTATAGTGAGGACGTTTAGGAGTGGCAGCGGAGAATCATGGATAGTGAGTGCAGTTTCATGGAGGGTTGTTTCTGACTAAGATGGCGGGAATCATTATCCAACTAATTCTCCTTAAAAATAGCTCTCTCCAACCGCTTTTGGAGAGTTTTATTTTTTCTAAAAAAATAATTAAATAAAAAGTCAAATAATTATTATATTTTGTTTTCTAGTTTTTCAATCTTTTTACTCTTATCGTGCATTTGCGATTGATTTTGGGATACAGTTAACATTATCAGATATATAGACAACAAGACATATTTGGAGCCTGACAGGAGCTAAATATAATATGAGGTTTGTTTTAAAATATTACTTAAATACAAATTACTGACATAAAGTATAGTCTAAAATAAATAGAGCTAATTTTTTTAATTTATTAATAATCAACACCAAATTATTACACTAAACCATTAACATTAACGACAATTTATATAGATCAAAAGGTTTTTGAAGTTTAAAGAAATGGTATAGGATTGACAAAAAAAAAACTTGTAAAAGGACCAAAAAATTTTTTAATGTCTGGAATATATGTAAGAACGATGTGGAGAGTTGCAAATATTTTTTATGATACTATCCCAAAATCTATTGATTGTTAACAAATTAAAATATTAATTATAATGTTAATTGGATAATAATAATTATTATGATAATTATAATATTAAATATAATGTTAATTTTAGGATAATTATAATGTTAATTATAAAGATAATGATAATTATAATTATCATTATAATTTAGACCATACTTCAGATAGGGAATTTGTATTCAAGTCTATATAATATGAGTTATTCAACCTTATATATTTGAATTTGAGTATAATTAAACTTTTCTCTATATTCTGCTTATGGTGAAGACGAATGGATCATAGGCCATCGTGTAGAATTCGTGAAAATTTGAACTAGACATGCGTATAAGTTTTCATTCTACCCAAGAGTTTTGTCAGATTCTACTTTGTAAACTAAGTAAAACTGAACGTTCATTTTTCTTCCGAGTTTTGCCGGATTCTACGTTCTAAATCTAAATTAAATAAGGTCAAACAGCTTTTTTTAATGATTTTTTTTTATAATTTACTAGACTAAAATTGTAACAAAACCATAAATTATTAAAAAAAAAAAAAGTGTAAATTTGAGAAACTTTTTTGAGATTGAAAAGTCTGCTTTGACTGGTTAATAAGTTGTATTGAGCGGGCATGATAACCCTAGCCTTATAACCTCGTGCTCAAGAAACTAGATTATATCGGGTGTACCATTTTGATCTCTATATTTCTTGTTTCAAAAATTATATTCCTTTATTTATTATTTAATAATCAATTTATATTTTCTGAGTCAGGGTCTCTAATTTTTAAACAGGATTTGAGAAAAGGAAGATGACTCAAATTCATAATCTCTATGTCGTAAATATGGTAAGGTCACCATTAAATCAATTTTATTTTGTCTTGAAGTACATTGTTTAACTCCCTTTGTTAATCACCATTAACTAAAATTAAAAATATATACATACCATGCATAATATCACAAATAAAATATAATTTACTTTTTCATATGGCATATAAGAATATTTACAAAAATATAATTTTAAATCTATAAAAATAATAAAAGAATTAAATAAAAAATTAGAGATTACACAGAGGCAGCAGATTCCACCGGTGTAGTACGTAATTAGAGAGTCGATAAACTAGCATACAGTATTTGGAGAGAAAAAATATATTTTATATAAAATTGAAATTATTATATATAATATTTTAAATATATAATTTTAAGAATAATAATTTGTCTCTTAAAAAATAATAATAATTTGTGGGTGTCGCCATCAGCACCTTCGCCCGGCCGTGGCCTTTTCACAAAAGAAAAGGGCAAAATGAAAAAGCAAGGAGGTGGCCTCCCTCGACTTTCAAGGTAAGAGGCAGGACAGAAAGTTGCCACCTCCTCCTTACAATAGCCACGATCAAGTGACGTGGGTCGAGTGATATGGCTTATCAATTTTTTTTTCAAGTTATATATATATATATATATATTCATATATTAATATTAACATCAATACTTCTTAACTTTAAAAGATTAGAACGAATAATCATAATTAAATAAAAAAATCTATTTTAAGAAATAAAATTTAATTGATAAATTCAATTGATTTATTCTAATCTTTTAAAATTAAAAAATTTCAATATTAAAATTAATATATATATGTATGTGAGGACCCATCATTGGGCCCTCTAAAATTTTTAAAGATTAATTTACTATATTAACCATTGAGTATTTAAATAGGGAGCAGTGTCTCTCGAGCATCAAATGATGTGAATGGTTAGTGCCTGCCTGTTTCTCTTGATGCCACCAGGGTTCGATCCTTCGCCCCTCAAAAGTTTTCGATTTTTCTTCTTTTTATTTATAGTCATTTAATTTATATATATAAAATGCCAAACACAAGCAGAAGCAAAGAAAGGCTCTGATGGTTGCGCTTCCCTTCCTTTCTAGAGCGGACCCGGGCTCGGTAATCATTCATTACATTAAATGTTTTCTTTTTTTTTTTAATTAACTCATAACCGTTTTCTTTTCTTTTTTTTTTTAATTATTTATATACATATACATATTTTTTATGGCATAAATCTTATTTTTCTCTCTTCTGTCCACCATGGTTCAATCTTTTTTCTATCAAAACATGTTACTTTTTCTCAATTTTTTTCTCATCACTGTTCAATTTGTTTTTCTATCAAAACTTGTTGTTTTTTCTCTTCTTTTTTTCTTATTATTACAAGCTGATTTTCAAATTTGAAGCATTTTGACTTCACCAATCATTATATTTATTTCAAATTATTTTTTTATTATAAACTATATCATATTTACATGAACTAAAAAATATAATATATAATATTATTTAATTTTAATAGATCTTAATTTACTCACGATTATTAGTGTGGATTATTTTTCTTTTACGTAAACTATTTTATATGATAAAATTCATAAATAAAAAACTCATATAAATTATAATTGTTTTTATCTTTTATTTTTATTTTACTTTATTTGTTATAGATTACATATATTTATTTGATAAAAGACTACAAATATAGTTTGATTAATAACTTTAATAATAAATATATGTAGTTTGATTATATACATTTATTTGTAATCTAAATAGCAATTCTTATTAGAATTGAGACATATCCTAAATTAAGTTGTTATTATTATTATTATTATTGTTGTTATTATTATTATTTTAGTAATATGAAATTTGAATTTCTCTCACTTAAAAATAGAAGTTTACAATTGGTATGTTTTTATTTTTATACTTGTATTAAAAATTTTATTTTAAGAAATTTTGTTTACAATCTACTAAAGGATAAAACTACATATTATATACCAGTTATATATTTTAAATATTTTTATTTCATATCACGTCCTTCTAGCACTTGAAGAAAATGTTATAAAGAAAATTTTATATAGTTTAGTTTCTTGATATTATAATTATAATATAACAGTGTTCCCTTTCACATAAATTTTTTAGTCCGCCACTATATATATATAAACAAAATTGAAGTGTTATATTCTTTCACACTAGTATAAATAAATGGGTTTAATTATCTTACTAGTTAAATAAAATTACTCATAATAACAATCATTGGATTAGTTGTAATAGTGGTCATTGAAAAATTTATGTTATTGATAGATAACCTTACTCAACCAGTAAAATAGTCAAACCTCTAACCATAATAGTGGTCATTGAAAAATATCTGTGAGTAACAACCTTATTCAAATCACAACGTAGTCAAACAGTAAATAAAATTATAAGTTGAAATAATACTTTTATCCACTTTTGAAATTTATTATTATAAGAATTAAATACACAAAACTCATTTGAGATTAAGTCAAATACAAATATATTAACATTTTGTTTTTTTATACATAATACCCCCTTATTCTCCTTTGACTGTTAATCATCAATCATTAACCTTACCTATATTTGACTGTTAATGAGAAGATATTATGTACAAAAAAGCAAAATGTTAATATGTCTGTATTTAACTTAACCTCAGGGGGTTTTGTGTATTTAACTCTTATTATAAAAATGTGTATGAAAGTGAAAAATATATAATCCTAGTCTTCTCAAGAGTTCCCTAAAGAGAGAAATTCTTTGTAGAAATGGTGGTGGTGTCCAAGTTAATCAGGCTTTCTGCAACAAATCTAACCGTTTTCCTCTCCTTTTCTCATCCTTTTCTCCTTGTTCTCATCATTCTCTACTAGTTTTGGGGTTTTTAAGAGCTGGATCCAAATGTTTTTGGGTGTCCATCCCTTAAAAACCAGTGTTTTTGAAGATTCTGGTTTAAGGGAATATAAGCAGCCAATCCAGACTCCCCTGCAGATATTCCTCTCAATCTTTGCAAGTAACAAGGTCATACCACTGTCCTGTACGAAGTTTTCAAGCCAAATGTAGTAGCAAGATCTGAAAGAATCTTTTAGTTTTTAGAGTAACAATTGAAGCTTGACGGAGTTAGCTGTGTGAGATAACTATTTATTGGAAACAAGCGACTCGATTGCTTTCAAAAAAGGTCTTTTTGCTTCTTGTTTCTAGAACCAGTTTTTAGGATTTATTATTGTAGCTACTTTAAAGGAAACTGTTGTCTAATGTGAATGAAAGCCGGCATGTTTTAAATATATATATATATATATATATATATTATGAAAGGAAACTTTTGTATATGTAATTTTAATTGAGTGCTACATATATATATATATATATGTTTATATATAAAACTGTGAAGTATTATGCTTGTTAACTAGTTTATTTGCTTGAATTTTTTTTTTTTTTTTTATATTGTGGAAGCGAAAAAAGATTATACCAATTTAACAATATACGTCTTAAAAAGATTTAAATGATAGGTTTTGAAATTCTTTTGTCATCACTACTTGCCGACAGCACCAAGCACAAAATCTGTATTTTACGAACACATCATAGTTTTTCAATTCATTTCTATCAACTCTAACTCATTTAATATTTCATATATTGTGGAAAAATAAATTAATTGTAAACATTGTTGACAGGGTTAGGTGTTACATTTAATTACTTGTCTGCTGAGTGTCAGTGATTCTTTAGGTGGCTGTTAGTGGGTTGAGTAGGTAGTGGTTAGTGGTTATTAGTATTTATTTATTTATCAGAGGTGTATATATAAACTCTGTCACTATTTTAAAAAAGATGTGATTGAAAAATAAAGTTGACATGGTATCAAAGTTGTTGGATGTTTAGCTTTTTTTTAAAACCCTTCACAACTGGTCTTTATTGCCTTCATAGCCTTTTACTGACCTTCATTGTCAGATCTGTTGCCTTCACAGCTGGTCTTTATTACCCTCATAGCCTTTTACTAACCTTTATTGTCAGATCTATTGTTCGTATTCTGTCCAGTATCCAATCTAGGAAACCATGACCAAAACTAATGATATTTCTTCCTCATCTAAAGAAGATGTCAGCCTTCAAAATGATGAAGATCCATCACACACATCTAAAGGGGATTTGCAGAATCTTCACTCATCCTATAGATTGAATGGAAAGAACTACTTGAAATAGTCTTAGGTAGTTCAAACCTTCCTTAAAGGAAAAGGGAAGATCAGTCATCTGCTAGGGACTGGACCAGTTCAAGAAGATCCTAAGTTTGAAGCCTAGGATGAGGAAGATTCCTTAATAATGTCACGGTTATGGAACTCTATGACGCTAGAGATTAGTGATACCTGTATGTTCCTTTCAACAGCAAAAGAAATATGGGAAGCAGTTCCTCAAACTTACTCAAAAGTTCAAGATGCAGCCCAAGTTTACGATGTTAAGGTGCGAGTAGCAGCAACCAAACAAGGGATAAGTACAGTGACCGAATATGCAAATATTCTACAGAGTTAGTGGCAGCAGCTTGACCATTATCGGTGCATTAAAATGGAGTGTAAAGAAGATGCAGTGATGTTGAAGAAGGTGACAGAGCAGGATCGGGTATATGATTTTCTTGTAGGACTTAATGTTGAGTTTGATCCTGTTAGGGTGCAGATTTTGAGTAAATAGGAAGTCTCATCTTTGAACACGATAATTTCCATTGTAAGGGCTGAAGAAAGCAAAAGGAATGTAATGATTCAATCTATACCTGTAGATGGATCAGCGATGGTGACAAATACTGGAAAGATTTTGAAGCTAGATCAACCAAGCAATGAAAGTGGGAAACTAGATGGGGTAAAAACCTCAAATTTATGGTGTACTTACTGCAAAAAACCGAGACAAACAAAAGATAGATGTTGGAAGCTAATTGGCAAGCCAACAACATCAAGCAAAGAGTGGGGATACAAGGTTGGTCAGCAGAAGAAACAAGGGCAGGCACATGTCTCGATGGATTCAAAAAAATCAGGTGAAGACAGAGAGTGTAATGCAGAGACAATTGAGAAATTAAAGAGCCTATTGAGAACACTTGAAAAGTCTTCTATAAGTGAATGTTCTCTAGTCCAGTCAGGTGAAAATTCTGTTAGCTTTAATGTCTTAGATAAATCTATTTGTGGCTCTTGGATCATTGATTCAAGGGCTACAGATCATATAACTAATTCTTCAAATTTGTTTTGTACATATACACCCAGTCCTAATAGTAGAAAAATTTCAATTGCTGATGGGTCTTTGACTACTGTGGCTAGTTTAGGAGATATAAAACTCTGTCCAGAATTCAATTTGAGACAAGTTTTACATGTTCCTAAATTAACCTCCAATCTAATCTCTATCCAAAAACTTACTAAAGATATGAACTACTGTGTAACATTTTTTCCATCTTATTGCAAGTTTCGGGATCGGACTTCGGGGAAGAGTATTGGACTTGCATAGGATTAGTGTCTAGACCTTTCCTTCTTGAATATACCTGCACATATCTAGTGGGATTAAGAGCAGAGGAATCAAGTTTGATTGAGGGGCTGTTTGGTTCAGCTTGAACTGACCTATTATGGTCTATTTCTAGTTTGGAAAGATGGTCAGGTTTAGGACAATCATTATCAGATTTTCGTTGTCCTAAATTCATGGTTGTATCTAAAAAACTAGGATTATTTGGAGATAGACTTTCTGAGTTGTTTGAGTCAAAGTCAGGAATTGACTGGTGATTTATTTCATTAGAAATGGTTAGACTGTTTGAGTCAAAATCAAGGGTAGTTTGATGATTCAGTTCAATGGGATTCTTGGTTTCTTTGAAAGTCTCATCATCTAACTCAAATATTGGCTTTTTATTTGAGTTGGATAATGTTTTTCCAAGCTGATTTAGATGGCTAAACAGAGGAAGAAACCTATTAGAACTAGGATTAATATCTAAAAATAAGAAATCAGCAAAATCATCACCAATTTTATCAGACACAACAGAAATTTTATCACTTAATTGCTCAACAGAGTTATCAGTAGAAACTTTATCAAAAACACCAGAAATTTTATTTGAAAAATTAATTGAAAACTTCTTATCTTCACCTAGAGTCTCCCCCTGAAGATAAGATCTGGAATAAAAAGGAATTGTTTCATGAAACGTAACATCTACTGATATGAAAAAACGTTTAAGACAAGGACTATAGCATTTATAGCCTTTTTGAGTTGATGAATAGCCTAAAAATAGACACTTTATTGCTCTTGAATCAAATTTGCTTCTATTTGGACTATGATTGTGGACAAAAGCAGTACACCCAAAAATTCTAGGAATTAGATTATTAGACTTAGTGAAATCAGGGAAGAATTGTGACAATATAGACACAGGAGTCTTGAATCCTAGGACCCTAGATGGAAGTCTATTAATAATGTGGGTGGCAGTGAGTAATGCTTCTCCCCAATAGAAGTTAGGAACATTGTTATGGAAAAGCAATGCTCTAGTAGTAGATAAAAGGTGACCATTTTTCCTTTCCGCCACCCCATTTTGTTAGGGTGTATAGACATAAGATGACTCATGGATGATACCTTCCTTTTGAAAATAGGAAGATAATGTCTCATTAAAATAGTCCCTAGTATTATCAGATCAAATCTTTTTAATTTTCACTCTAAATTGATTTGGAATCATTCTATGAAAATTAAAAAACACTCCACTTAAATCTGATTTTTGTTTAAGCAAAAACACCCAAGAGACTCTAGTGCAATCATCAATAAAAGACATAAACCACTTTGCTCCAATAACATTGGAAATTTTAGATAGTCTCCAAATATCACTATGAACAAGAGAAAAAGGAATAAAGCTTCTTTTATTGCTAATTGAGAAAGATACACGTCTGCGTTTTGCAAATTGACATGTGTCATAATGAAATTCATCAACATCTAAACCATCAAATAAACTTGAAAACATAACTTTCAAAACAGAGAAAGATGGGTGCCTATATCTAAAATGGTAAAGTCAAATATAATCCTTATTAGAAGGTTTTTCAGACAAGTAGGAAAATGGTATTCTGCTCTTAATCTTACTAGATGGTTGTGGTACTTCAAAGTAGTATAGGTCATTTCTTTCCTTAGCAAGTCTAATCCTTTAAGCCAAGTTCAAATTCAAGAACAGCCCTTGATTCAATCAATGATGACTTACCAGTGGCAATTAGAAAGGGAACAAAAGAGTGTACAAAAAGACCTTTGTATCCTATTTCAAAATTTGTGTCATACAGGAACTTTTCACCATCTCATCAAGCCTTTCTTGTCAACTTAAACACCATTCACATTCCATCTACCTTGTCCGAGGCATTAATTGACAAGAATTGGAGGCAAGCAATGGAGGAAGAGATGGCTGCACTGGAAAAAAACAGAATATGGGAACTTATGAAGCTACCGCAAGGGAAGAAAATAGTGGGCTGCAAATGGGTTTATACGGTCAAATATAGAGTTGATGGTTCACTAGAAAGATACAAGGCAAGGTTGGTAGCCAAGGGATATACACAAACTCATGGAGTGGATTATCAAGAGACGTTTGCACCGGTTGCTAAGATGAACACAGTAAGAGTACTGTTGTCCTTAGCTGTAAATTTTGGGTGGACACTTCAACAATTTGATGTGAAAAATGCATTCCTACATGGAGATTTAGAAGATGAGATTTGTATGCAAATACCACCTGGTTATGGCAGTACATTAGAGGCAAGGATGGTTTGTAAATTGAAGAAGGCTTCGTATGGCCTTAAGCAGCCCCCTAGGGCCTGGTTTGGAAGGTTTGCAAGAGTGTTATTGGCTGCCGGATACAAGCAAAGTCAGGGAGATCACACGTTGTTCATTAAACATTCGGTTTCAGGTGGAGTCACGGTGCTATTAGTCTATGTAGATGACATAATAATCACTAGGAGCGATGGGAAAGAGATAGAGGCAGTAAAGCAGTGTATGAAAAAGGAGTTTGAAATTAAAGAGCTTGGTAGATTGAAGTATTTCTTGGGGATTGAAGTAGCTCACTCACAGCAGGGGATCTTTCTCTCTCAAAACAAGTATGTGGTAGACTTGTTGAAGGAAACTGAGTAGCTAGATAGTAAACCATTGTCTACACCTATAGATATGAATCATAAACTTGGAGAGGCAGTAGATGATGTGGCAGTCAATAGGGAGATGTATCAAAGGCTGGTGGGGAGACTTATATATCTCTCACACACACGCCCAGACATTGCTTATGCTGTTAGTGTTGCGAGTCAATTTATGCACAATCCTAAAGAGGTACATCTACAAGCTACTTATTGTATTGTCCAATATTTAAAGGCTAGTGTTGGAAGAGGGATTTTGTTTAAAAGGAATTCAGGGCTGTCATTGGAAGCATACACAGATGCAGATTATGCAGGGTCAGTGGTTGATAGAAGATCAACTACAGGTTACTGCACTTTTCTTGGTGGTAATCTAGTTACATGGAGAAGTAAGAAACAAAATATGGTTGCACGATCTAGTGCTGAAGCAGAATTCAGGGCCATGGCACAGGGCATTTGTGAGTTATTGTGGCTGAAAATCATTTTGGATGACTTGAGAATTAAGTGGGAAGAGCCTATGAAACTCTACTGTGATAATAAATCTGCTATTAGCATTGCTCATAATCCTGTTCAACATGACATGACCAAACATATTGAGGTGGATAGGCACTTTATAAAAGAGAAGCTAGAAAGTGGGTTGATTTGTACACCTTACGTCTCAACTAAAGGACAGTTAGCTGATGTTCTAACCAAAGGCCTATCAAATGCAATTTTTCAAGAAATAACTTCCAAGTTGTGAATGAAAGATGTTTATTCACCAGCTTGAGGGGGAGTGTGAAAAGATAAATTAATTGTAAACATTGTTGATAGGGTTAGGTGTTACATTTAATTACTTGTCTGCTGGGTGTCAGTGATTCTTTAGGTGGCTGTTAGTGGGTTGAGTAGGTAGTGGTTAGTGGTTATTATTATTTATTTATTTATCAAAGGTGTATATATAAACTCTGTCACTATTTTAGAAAAAATGTGATTGAAAAATAAAGTTGACATATATATTTATAGAGAGCGTTTTTATCATCAATGTCTTCTAACTTTTAAAATTAAGATAAATCAATCAAATTCATTAATTGTATTCTCTTTTCTAAAATAATTTTTTTATTTAATTTAATTGTAATAGATAAATTTGATTGATTCGTCCTAATTTTTTAAAGTTAGGAAACATTGATGGTAGAATTACTATATATATATATATATATACATATATATATATTAATAGTTTAGGGGTGGGCAATTTAACATAAACTAACCCGAGCCGAACCGAATTTTAGAGTGTGCAGGTCGGTTCATGTAATAAAAAGGAAGATGGTCGGTTCTGGGTTCGAAAAATCGACCCTGATTAATACAGATATTCCCAATTGCAATCCAACGCACAAGCATAAGAGAAGATATGAGACATATAAGCTAAAATAACAAAGAATTAAGAGGCTAGGTTAACCTTATAAAAACAGGAGCTTTAAATATTTGGAATATGTATTTACATTATGGAGTAGAATAAAGTTTTTGTTGGGAGTAGTTGGGAACCTGGGATTCGTTTTATTAAAATAAAGAGTTAAATACACAACACCCTCTGAGGTTCAATTAAATACAAGCGCGTGAATATTTTCGCTTTTATAACACCATACCCCCCCTGTTAACGGTGGACGTTGGATGTTGTTAGGAATAAGAAGGGTAAAATGATAATTTTATATTTATTTACAGTTTTCTGAAAATATAAACAAATTGAAGGAATTAAAAAATATATGAAAAAGAAAAGAAAAGGAAAAAAAAAAAAAAGAAAAAACTTATCAATGTTCATCATCTTCATCGTCACAACCGAAACCATCAACTTCATCATCACAACCAAATCAAAACCATCATCTCTGTCATCTTCATCATCTCAACCAAATCAAAACTCTCTATCTTCTCCCTCTTCTCTCTCTCTCTCTCTATCCTTTCTTTATTCTCTCCCCCACCCAAATTTCTGGGTTTTCATTCATATAGAAACTTGGATCTTCAAGTTGAAAACCCGGATCTTCAATCTTCAAAAAATTAAAAGAAAAAAAAAAATCAATCTTCACCATTCATCAACTTTACCCAATCCATCATCTTCTTCATCAACCTCACCATTCTTCACCATCAATCAACCTTACCCAATCCATCACAAAAACAACATTACTAAAACAAATCTATCAAAAATTAAAAAATCCATTAACAAAAATACTTGGTGGTCTGTCGATGGTGCCACCAGAGGAGACCCGGAACTGGGTCTACAAAACGCGTCTAGATCTCCCCAATGGAGACCAATTGGGTCTCCACATGAGAGCTCGTCATCGTCGAACTAAGCCGAAAGAAGGGTTCCGATCGACGGCGGGCGGGCCACGGTCTGGGTTGGAAACCCAACCCAGATCGACGTCTGGGTTTCCACCTAGAAACCCAGACGTCCGGTGCTCAAGAGGCGTATGGGTTTCCAAATTGAAACCCAGACATCGATCTGGGTTTCCAAAATGGAAACCCAGATTTTGGAAACCCAAATCGACGTCAGGGTTTCCAGATTGAAACCCAGACGTCGATCTGGGTTTCCAAAATGGAAACCCAGATCGACGTCTAGGTTTCAATCGAAACCCAGACACTTGATACCCAGACGTCGATCTGGGTATCCGGGTAAGAGAAGGAGAAGATGAAAATGAAGAAAAAGAAGAGAAGAAGGAGAAGAGAGAGAGAGAGGGCTGTCGACCAGTGAATAAGATGAAGAAAAAGAAGAGAAGAAGGAGAAGAGAGAGAGAGTGAGAGAGATGGTAGAGATCTGAAGAAAATATTAAATTTATTTTTTAAAAAATAAAAATCATAACACTAAGGATATTTTAGTCATTTTACTTAAATAACCGGTCAAACTTCATTTTTAACCTTGGTTGACTGTTAACAGATGGGTAAAGTATTATAAAAATAAAAATGTTCACACGTTTGTATTTGAGTTAACATCAGAGGGGTATTATGTATTTAACTCTTAAAATAAATATTACCAAGTTTGCACAAACAAAAATTAAATTTAATATTTATATAGAAGGCTAGTATAATAATCAATAGATATGGGTTCAAAAAAATAATAATCATCAACAAATGTCGTCAAACTAAATGTCTAAACTTTGATACAGTGTTTAAAATTTAAAATTTTTTTAATCAATATACCTTTGAGTCAATTTGACTCAACAAAATTTTTCATTTGATCAATCTGACCGAATATTGGGTCATGCCTACCCAATCCATTTTTCACATCAGGTTGGCCAACCCGAGAAAACATTTTTATAGGGTTAGGCTGACTTCATGGATAGAATATGTGAGTCAATATCGGGTCAGACTGACCTGATGACCTTCCCCGATATTTTTTATGCCTTTATAATATCCAAAACAAATATAACAACTTCTGTTCCCTCCCGCAACAAAGATGGCCCCTATGGGCACCCTCACCACTCCACCCCTCGTCAACATCCTCGAAATTGTATAATAATCAAAAGAAATGTCTAGGATTTGATACATTGTTTAAAATTTTAAATTTTTTTAATCAATATACCTTCAAGTCTATCTAACCTAATAAAATTTGTTCATTGGATCGATCTGACCTGATATTAGGTCATGCCAACCCAATGCATTTTTTTAGATCGGTTGGCCTGATCCAAGAAAACGTTTTTATAGGGTGACAAAAAAAACTGTATCAGAACAGCATGAGCCGATGTCAAGTCGAACCGACCTAATGACCTTCCCCTATATTTTTCATGCCTTTTTAATATTCAAAACAAAATAACAACTTCCTTTCCCTCCCAAAAATTGATTTTCCACAATATATATAAACTCATGCAATAAATTTAATCTATTGAATTTATTTTGTAAAAACTAACCTTTATATAGAACTAATCTTTCTCTAATACTCTATTCCATCCAAATGGCAGCAATATATGAGTTTAGTGTTTAAGTTATGTTCTACACTTGTAAGATTATTAGCTTAGTTTGTTATTGTCGATCGGTAAGAAAATTAAGTTTTGGAGTTAATACGAGTGTTATATATCAATTAGGGGTATTTGGGAAAGTTTAGGGTAGTTTTGCAAGTTTCTTTAAGAAGGGGGTAATTTTACAAGTGGATTTATATAATAGAGAATTTTGCTAAATTCCCAATTTTAAGATAATTATATGTAATCTGTTAAAAGGGATCATTGCTTCGCTTTTACTGTGAATAAGATCGCAAATTTTAAGTAGATTAGATCACAGGACGCTGGCATGGTTGTCCTTGTTTTCTATTTGAATATTTCGTTGTTTGATTCATTCCTATGGCAGCTATAACTAATTTATACGTTGATTCTCAAAGCTCTTTCATGTAAATTTTTGTGATTATCATTTTGAAATGTATCTATGTTTTTTTCAATCTAATTATGTCCATTGATTGATGTTGAAAATAGTGAGAGTATTAATACAAGAACTCTATTTGTTAGACCACTGGGAATGAACATTTATCATAAACATCATGCTTATGCTCCAGAGCATCGCAACAAAATAACACTGAAAAAAATTCAACGGATATATTTTATCATAAAAAAACATTTGAGAGGATAAAAGTAGAGAAGGGAGTTGAATGATTAGTGGATCCCATGTGAGTAATTAGACAGACTTGATCAATTACCACATCATCTAGCTCTTCATAATTTTAGTGAAGGGAAAGAGTATATATTAATCAGTCCCAATCCAAGGGATTGTGATGAAGCTGTTAACTAAACTGTAATGAAGCTGGTTTTCAATTTTTCATATCTTGAAATGATAAATTCATGCAAAGTTGGATTGTTTGTGATCCTGAACAGATTATAAAACTTAATTTACAGTTATTTTGATCTTATTCCAAGGTTTAAAGATGACACTTTACATCAAGGTGAAGAAAATGTTGGAAGATATGATAAGAAATGAATCCACAGTTTATTCCACCAAGAGAATTATAATACTATATTTTATCATCATGAAACAGACATCATTGGCTGTAGTTAAATTGTCTTCCACATACCTGCAGTGAAATTTTCCTATGACATGGCCCAGCTAATGTCAAGAATACAAGTAAATCATACCAACAAGACTAGCACTAGGTTTCTTTTTCCAGATTTCTTCCTGGTAGGACTTATCTGACCCTCTACATTATTGAATAGGCATCCCCATCTGCCATTTTGCAAAGTTGTTATGAATGAAACCAACCAAACAAAGAAAGGATGTCTTTTGCCTCATCAATGTATGATTGGTGTCTCTGTTCATCTATTTAAACTACCTTAAACTTGAATGTTAAAATACGCGGTATAAAACTCATCTGTAAAGCTCAGTAATGGCTGCAGAAGAAAATTCCTCTCCGCTCCTTTTGCCACAAAGCTGATAGGATGATACTGACTAACTCCTTGACTAATTACAAAGCTTGCAGCATCCTTATCCCCAGCCTCTGATGACCCTTCACTGCAGCTGAGTTTCAAGCCACCACCAGAAGAGACAAAGCAACCCTTTTGGCTTTCTGATTCCAAGGATATAGTTTCAGTACCTCCATTCAATCCAGCAACCAATTGGAAAACAGAAGAGCTCCCATCACTAGGAGGACTTGTGACAACAAGCTTATTATCTGTTCCTCCCGTGGCCACAAGCATTCCTGGGAGATCAAATGGTTCAAGCATGACTGTTTTGCCAATATAATCATTGACCGAAGAAGATTTTGAGGAAGATTTATCAGTCAAGATGAGTCTGAAAGTGGCATGAAGAGCATCAGCAGTGCCAGATTCAGGGAATGTTTCCATTGTAAGGGTTTGGTTTGAGTTTGTTATGACAAAAGTTGAATCTCCAGCCTGTTGCGAAAAGGTAACCAAATAATTATTGTATGAGGGGGGGACTGAAGTTATCCAGTCTGAAGGTGAATTCGCTGACCCAGTCTTGATGTCCCAGTCCCCAGTGCTATGACCCGCA
The DNA here is from genome assembly GCA_019925255.1 of Litchi chinensis. Classification (NCBI taxonomy): domain Eukaryota; kingdom Viridiplantae; phylum Streptophyta; class Magnoliopsida; order Sapindales; family Sapindaceae; genus Litchi; species Litchi chinensis. Next base: position 10,153,560 of record CM034473.1, on the reverse strand, counting down.
AGCAGATAAGGACCATAAAGTATTGACTGAATTGAAGCATACTGAGGCCTGTCATCTGAACAAAAAAACCACGTCAAATAAACATCGTGTACGAGGAAAAAAAATCTACCACAGAATAATCAACATATGTGAGAAAGAGTTATACTAACATGTATGTATTTGTGCCAGTAAATCATTCAACAAAGATACCTTTTATAGCCTCTGTCCTTAGAGTAAGGGGCAGTTGAAGGTTTAATTTGTCACCAGAGCTCCATTTTTTAGTCACCGAGAGGAAACTGCCTGCAGCACAAAAGTATTTTCATGTCACGTCATTCTCAAACAAAAAATACAAGAGATAAGTGAAAAGAAAATGGAAAAATAGAGGCAAGACATCATGAAAATTTTTTTTTTTTAGGTCAAAGTAAAGACACTGAGAAATGAAAACGTCATTGGTTTTTTCCCACACCTGGAACTGGTAGAGGCAAATTTTGACCATTTAAAGTTGCCTTGGCACCATTTGAATATGTCCAACTAGGTACCCGCAAATTCAAGGAAGATGACAGTCCTGCTCCCTGCATACATCAGATCCAGCATTCAGACTATGTCCTTGTTCTTTATCTCCCTTCTCATTCTTTTATCGAGTTAAGAATTCAGAATGAAGATTATTTTACAGTCTTATTGACACCAAAATGTAGCAACGAACACTAGCATGAAGAAGATAACAATAGCATTAACTGTTAAGGTTCCTTTCAATTACTTCTAAGAAAGAGTAGATAAAATAAAATACATTGTATCTCGCAGGCACCTATAGATTTGAGTTGTAAAACTTAAAAATTCTCTCTCCTCCTCCAGTCACCTGAGCATCAAGAAAGACATTTTTTTTTTTTTTGGGATAAGAAAGACAAATGTTACACCCCCTAGCTTCTACACGTTGAACTATTCTCTCATATGATGTTGATTACCCTAAAAATATCTATCTGTAGCTTTTACTCCTAATCCAGTAAAAGTGCACCCAATAGAAAACTTGTGTCGATTTTTTTACTCTTATTTGGTTAATTTTTCCAATATTTACGTTTCATTTCCTTTAGATCCTAAAAGTCTTCCATCAGTTAGTTCAGCAGTCTTTTCTAATACAACATAAAAGGAGATCAATCATGAGTGGCCTTATCATCCTACCTACTTCTTTAAGCAGACAAATTTTCTCATATATTCTAATACAACATAACAGGAGATCAATCAAGAGTGGCCTTATCATCCTACTTAAGCAGACAAATTTTCTCATATGGAATTACTAAATTAAAGGATAACATGAAGCAGAAAAACATAAAGGGACGTGTTTTTATTCATGTTCATTCTTTTTTGTGGCTATTGTTTAATTTTCTTTCTTGGGTAGAAAGACAAAAGAGATAAATTAATAGTTGCATCTCATTACAATAATTTAAATTTTGTTGTTACTTACAGGGAAAAGGGAAAAAAAAAAAAAACTAATATCAGCATTAACTTCAGAGTGGTTCAGAAATTAAATCCAACTAGTACCTCTTTTGAAGAGATTGTCAGCGTCGCTCGAAGGAAAGGATTCCAAGAAACAACAGGATCAACTACCTGATTGACCACAATCTGTCCAGATTTCCAATCAACCGAGCTTGACACATACTGGATGATGTAAAGACCAGGAAGTTTTCCTTCCTCTTCAAAATAAATTGAATCTCCTAATTTTGAGAATGATTCAATTCCTACGTGGGCAGCAAGGAGAAAATACATTACGTGGGCAGAACAATATAAGAGATATAATATCAATAGCTTCAAAGAGACAAGAAAATAAATCACATGATTCACAGAATATAGGAGTAAGATTGTGATGAAGTGGGGAAAAGAGGCAGTTCAATATATCATGAAAGCAAACGTTGGATGTGGGAGATATCCCAGACCTGTGCCATAACAGCACCAAAATGAGTCGAACTTCGTTCCCCAACCATGATAGCTTTTGGCCTTGGAAACTCCAGGACCTAGTGGAAGCATGTAAATCATCACTCCAGGCTCCGTCCCCCGTTGGATGACAAGGACACCATTTGTCAGTGCACGCTCATAGTAATCTGCATACGCCACTTCTTTGGTCCATCTAAACAGATTACGGGAGACCTAGAAAATCAAGCAACTCAGCTGCTAATTGCAACAGCACTGGTAATTTCATGCTGACACTAACCATAACCAAAAAAATGGCAAACCATGCAATATGCAACAAAATGTGAGAATAGTTTTTCTGAAGCCAAATATGCAGTGAAATTGTGAAAAAGATAATTAATATGTTTCAGCCATTCATATTAACCTATCACTAGTTCAACATATTTACCCAGATACAGCAATTATGCATTTCAGAAAATAAATAAACAACTCAAAATGAGAAAGGATATAACAAAATTATTCTTTTTAATATGTTGTGGATTGGTAATCAAATATCCACAGATTTCATATAATAAAAAGTTCATTTCACCTTATAAGCAATGAGTATATACCTTCAGCATGTTATAAGTGGTGCATGATTCTTCATTTTCATTCCCTAGAGTGCTTGCCAATCGCTTTGGATCTTTCCTACTCATTGATAGAGGCAAGGAAATCAAGAAAATACAGGATCAGAATATTGAGACAGAATTACCCACCAATAATCAGATAAAGCATACTCATAAAGCTTAGTAACTGTTTTCTTTTCTATTGAAGTTATAAAGTAAAGGTTATTGATAAAAAAGATTAAAAAATAAAAAATAGATGAAATTCAACTGGGGACAGAAGCATATTGAGGAATGAACAGAAATTTAAACCCGAAGTGACTAATATCACTACCAGAATTCGTGCTCTGATGTTCCTCCGGTTGTATAACTGTGAGAAGAGTTCACGATGTCCATGAAGAACGTCCCTATCACCTAGCAAATCGTAAGTAGATTAGCTAAAATTAATATTCAGTTAGAACTTTTATGATAATCCTTTATTTCACCAAAAATTGTCACCAAAGGAAAAGGTATAGTGCATTTAGTCAATAAGTATAAAGATCTAAATAAATAGAATAACAGAAGCCAAAAATTAAGGTCAAGCTCCATAAAATGACAATGGGGAAAAGGAAGGCTACTTAGGCAGCGGTGAAGCAAGCAAATGATAATTTAGCATGAGAATAAGCTATTACAATGATATCAGGCTTTGTTGAGCATGGTAGTTTAGATTAAAAGATACTCATATATGGCATTTTCGATGATGCAATATCCATATTAAGCAATTCACCTTGTAAAGTGGATCACCAGTGACTTCATATCGCATTTGTGAACCAATAACGACAGGGATATGTGTATTGGTGTGGAAACCAGAGATGTCATCAGCCTATGAGCAAAAGAAAAGAAATTTTATGAATTAAGAACAAGAATAAAGAAGAAAATTAAAGATTAGTATTATTTTCTTCCTCTTAAACTTCAAAAAATGTTAGCCATTATAACTTCACAACTGACTATCCTGGACAAGGAACTCAATCCTGCCTCTCCAATGTTGTGAAATAGGGGAAAATCCCTTACAGTCAAACTTTATGTGACCTAACAAATAATCGCTTGCAAACAAGAAAAATAAGAATAATGAAAAATACACAAGACACATCCAATTTACAAGACTTACTTCATCGGGCATCAATATAAGATCAATGGAGAAAAATATGAGAACCCCCTATTCTCTAATCACTCTGCTACTCATTAAATTGCCCTTGACTCTTACTTACATTCTAAGAAACAATTATACTCTCATAACCTAGGAGTTTCTCTTTAGATCTGTCTCACACCAGATAAGTTTCTGGGGTCTTGACTCATATATTCAGTTACATAGACAATAACAAATGCATCTCAGTGTCAATGAATGAGTTTTTCACTCATTGTTACTTGTAAAACAGAAAAAACAGCTAAAAAAAACATAAAAATGGTTATGGTATGTGTGCTAGACGCAATTCTAGTGCATAAAACAGTATTAAATAGCGCATTTTCAGTTTTTTGCGATCAACACCACTGACACATTCTTGGGTGCATTGCCCTGTCTGCTCCAAATACACGTCTGGCACAGAAATCAGTGTTTTGTTATTCAGACTTTTTTCCCCAGATAAGCCAAAACACTACATCCTATACCCCAGAATCTAATCATGTTTTTCTAGATGCCCAAAAATTGAAGTTCTTGTAAGTTATTAAGTTCTATGAAATTGCAAAGCTAGTCATAATGGTAGTTACCACAAATCCGCCACTTAATTAGTGAGGAAATGATGTCAGTTATGGTAACTCGGTCTAGAGCTTCCCCACCAAAATATGCTTAAGTACATACCAAGTTAAAAAAATTTATCTTGATAAGAGAATGAATCAGTTGGAATGATAGTTCTCTCATCCGGAGCAGTATATTGTCAAATAAAAAAAAGATGATAGTTTACCTGTACTGCAAGCAATCCCAAAAAGCATGGTTTGTCAAAGAGGTGAGCCAACAGCAAATGTTTTGGATCTTGCTGGCACCATGACAAAAAAGCTCATGTCAAAATTTATCCAATAAGTATATGCTACCAAGATTACAAAACCAAAAGTAATTGAAAATGGCCACAAAAAAGCTCATGTCACAAGAGAAGTTTTGTGATGCTATCATTCCATACATATGCCAAGCAAATTTTCAATTACAATTTACCAAATTTGGATTATTATTTAGATATGATTTTCCACCAAAACAAAGGAGATATGCACACAGGCAATCAAACAAAATTTAATAATACAAATGATAAAACAAAACTTCTAGGAGGGTATGCTTAATAAAAAGTGTCAAACGAATTACATAATGTTGTCATTCCTGCTGCTATTTATTTATCCAGTTCCCAACAAAATTTCAAACATGTTAATGAAATAAAGATCCAAACAAGCGAGTAGTGAATTTACATATACAAGATTACCTACCGTTACAACAAACAGTCGGTAGAGGACATCATTCATTCCACCAGTTTCTTCATTAAGCGAGTACCAGTGTCTTTCCACGCTGTACTTAATTATAACATTTTGAACACGTTTGTAAAAATAGTCAGCCATCCATTTTGTCATCTCCAAGGCTTGAGCATTATCAGCAAATGTGTACTGATCTAATAACCCTGCCATGATCTATCAAAGCACACCAGTTTAAGGCAAAAATTATATAACTTTCATAAGGACTCCATAAATCAATTGCAAATTCCAAAACATGAAAAGGGAAACAGGATTTACTTTGTGAATGGTGTAGTATGGAGCCCAAACAGGTCTTATCTCTTCAAAACGGTCAAATTGCTCAGCCGGAAAAGCAGAAAGATATCCTGAGCCCATTTTCTTCTGACATTTGGATAAAGCAGAAATCACTGCAGACATTTTCGCTTTGAGACTCTCATTGTGAGTGCTGGCCCACATTTGCGCCGAAGCACTCAAGTAATGCCCTTTAAGATGCAAAGATAGTAAACACAGTCAAATAAGTGACAACATAATAAGGATACTAAATGTTAATACTTAACAACCAATCACGAACTAATTTGATTATACCTACAAAATGACCGCGGAGCTCAATATTTGGAGCCTCCCACCCTCCATATGGTTTCCCTGGTGTTGGCAAACCAGCTGTCTTCCTAAAGCTCCAAACCAGACTATCAACATCCAACAACAATAAATATTCCAAATTTGTTTGTTGTGCTCGCCAATGCAATGAATCGGAACCCAGCCTAACGTCATGCAACGAAACTCCCTTAAGGAAATCTCCAGATGGCACGGAATCATCACCCTGATTTTTCATTTTCCTATACATCATTGTCCAGCTAAACTCATCTTCATCTCTCAAAATCTTTCTTGGTAGCAAATTAGACCAAGCTGAGTCATCAGTTGGTGTCAAATGGTAATGAGAGAACATCTCTTCTCTCCATGACTCGTTTTTTGAGGTCAAGAGCTCATATCTAAGAGTATGTGATGCCAGCTGAGGAGGACTGTTTGTACACTCCTTCCCCAAAGCAATACTAGCACAAAAGATAAACACAAACAAGACTTTAAACAAGAAACAACACTTCATTTTCATCCAAAACTCAGTCGAAGGCCTCCAAATTTCTACTAAACTAACACCTCTAAGTTCACCAAGAAAACATAACAACAACATTCACAATCACAACAATTGACCAGACTCATAAACTTGCCAAATTTTGAACAACTGTCCAAAACATCTCTAAGCAAACATATAGAGTTCAAAATTCATCAAAAGACAGTCAAAACAAGCAAAACAACCAATTACAAACAATACCCAGAAACCAAAATCTAAAAAACCAATGAAGTTGACAAACACAAGGTCCAATAAACCCAAAACAGAACACACACTTCTAGAGCAGAGCAGCCACTGAAACAGTGCAAAGAACAAGAACACGTGAACTGCAGTAGCCTAACAACCCTCTCCCTTCTCTCTATACACAAACAGAGACAAGAAGCAAGCTACAATCCAAATAACGACGCTAACATATAAAACAATCTCGTTAAAGCTAAGAATTCAGCTTTCGTGTATAATAATTGTTATTATCGTACAAAAGAAAACAAATAAAGAGTAAAAAATATGGAGATATTTAGACAGCAGAGAGGGCGTTTACACAGAGACAGAGGGGCAGAGAGAGTGAGAGAGAGAGAGAGTGAGGAATTTTGGATACGGTGTTCGTCTATTTAGAGGTAGTTTCTTGCCATGTGTATTGCCCCATTTGCTTGAAATTATTCTTATTTAATTATTATATCACCTAAACATTATTTTTAAAATTAAATTAATGTTAGATTTTACAAAAATTTTATTCAAATTCATAGCTGATATGACAAGTGAATGGTTAAGATCTTAATAATTACTATATTATTTCATGATTTATAAGATCTTGACGACTTATATATCACCTCATTTAGACATGAATTTAGAAATATTTTTACGAATGCTAACATTACTCTTAAAATTAATATAATATCTACGAATCAGTTTGTCACTATTTTTAGAAAGTGTCTACAAATCAGTTTATCACTTTTTTTAGGAAGGCTAGCATTATTCTTACATATCTGATGTGACATGTGAATAGTTAAGATCTTAATAATTACTACATTATTTCATGATTTACAAAATCTTGATAATTTACATGTCATCTTATTTAAATATAGGTTTAGGAATATTTTTAAGAAGGTTGGCATTACTCTTAAAATTAATATAGTGTCTACAATTCAGTTTGTCACTTTTTTTAGAAAAGTCTTTGGGTAAAATTTTATTTAAATCCATATCTTATATGACATATGAATTATCAAAATCATAATAATTATTATATTATCTAATAATTTACAAAATCCTAACAAATCATATGTCACCTCATTTAGGCATGGATTTAGGAATATAATTTTTAAGAAGCCTAACATTACTCTTAAAATTAATATTGTATCTACAAATCAGTTTGTCACTTTTTTTTAGAAAAGTTTTTGGCTAAAATTTTTTGAGAAAAGCTTTTGGGTAAAGTTTTATTCAAATTCATATCTCATATGACATATAAATTATCAAAATTCTAATAATTACTACATTATCTCATGATTTATAAGATCTTGACAACTCATATGTCACCTTATTTGGTCATGGATTTAGAAATATTTTTAAGAAGTCTAGCATTACTCTTAAAATAAATAATATCTACAAATCAGCTTATCAATTTTTTTTAGAAAAATTTTTAGGTAATATTTTTAGAAGTGTAGTATTATTCTTAAATTGGTTATCACAACACAACATTGATTTATCCAATCTAATTTAATCTCATTTTGATGGAGTGGGATTGAATAGGAAATGACTATTGTCACATTACAGTATTGATTTATCCAATCCAATCTTATCAAAATAATTCAACCAAATCTTGTTTGCCAAATGAGGTCATCAGGCTATGTTTGGAAAACGGGACTGGATTAAAATTGGATTGTTTCTAATCTAATCCCATGCTTGGCATGAAGCATGAATTTGAAATTATGTTGTTATGGTAGGTTAAATCAAACCACCATAACAGTTGGGATAAAAAGAAAGTTATTACTACCCCTTGTAAGGGTGGACCTCTGTCAAACTGAGTTAGATTAGGTTAAAAATCTCCCGATTCAATATAATTTGGGTTAAAAATTTTTCATCTCAACCTAATAATAGTCGAATTGGATTGATCAAGTTGGAAATTAGTTTAAATATCTAAAAATTCCTAATGAATACAAATAACATTCATAATATTATATTATTACATATAAATTCAAACATTACAAATAACGATTATAAATAAATGTTTAATTTATAAAATAAGTATAATTAAAATTACTCCATAAAATGATTATAAACAAAAGTTCAACCCATCAAATATTACAAACAAAATGCCAATCTATGAAGTACAAAGATGAAAAGAAAAAATAATAATAATAATGTATCTATCCTTAATCCTTATCCTTTGAAAATATTCTTTTAAATGGACAAAAATAAAATCTAGGATTTAGAAGTCCCTTGCTTTCTCATCCATTTTTTTATGTTTTTTCTCTCCTTTTCTTAAGATAATATTAAACTTAATTATTTATTTTAAAAATTAAGGTAATATATTTATAAAATATTTCTAAAATATAATATTCTTTTAAATTAATTATAAAATATATATCATTTATCTAAAATTGATTTTATATAGTTATATTTATTTATAGAATATGATTTAATATTTTATATTATTTTAAAAAATTAATTTAAATATTTCAAGTATAAAATATATTCATTTTATTTTAAATTAAATTAATATGTTTATAAAATTATCTTTTTAACATAAATTAAAAAATTATTTTAGAATAAAATTAATTGAAAATAGATTTTTTATTTTTAATATAATTTAATATTTAAAATTTATTTAAATAAATTTCAACGTAATTTAATTTAATTTAAAATATTTAAATAATTTTATTTTATTAAATTTAATTTATAACCATTCTATCTTATTCACAAATTAATGTATTTAATATCATATTAATAAATCCCACACTCTTTTTAATATAACATATATATTATTTTATTCAATCTCATTTTATACCGAACATATCATAATATTAATTTATTAAATTTAAGTCAATTTCATTAAAATAATATAATCCAATCTCACTATCCAAACGGGCTTCAATGTCTAAGAGAGAGGAGGAAGCATTTGATCATTATTTGTATACATTAAATTAATAAAATATAAAACACCCAGAAAATGTTAAAATGTGTCTTCACATGTTGAGATTGCGACTATTAAACGTGTGGAAAAATGAACCAACCAGTTGAAGTGGACTTTATCATCTCTGTCTAGTCTGTACTTGTTTTGTTCTGCTTTTTCTTATCTGTCTTCACTTTCCGTGCCATTTCAATTTTTATTTTAATTTATTACAAATAATCTTCGATCAATATAGCAGAAATATGTTGGCATTAAATAATTCGATTATGGTTGAAATTTCTAATCTTATAATATTGAATATATCTACGCTCACAATAAAAATAGATAAATAAATTCAAATATTGGGTTTAGAACTACTATTACAAACATGATGAGATGACATGGTATTTTAATTTTTATTTTGTCTTTCTAGGGCTTTTATAACTATTTTCTACAGGTAATCAAATGTGTTAATTTCTTAATTTTTCATTTTTTTTTAAATATGGTGTATACAATGGATGTAAATCAAAATTATTATAATATGTAAACTTACACAGTTTAAATGATCAGTACATAATGTACAATACTATCTATTCCTATTTAAAATAGTATATTAATAAAAATAATAGTGATTAGATATTTATCTTTTTTATTATTTTGAAGTTTATTAGATATTTATCTCAAAATGCTAAATTTGGGATTGAATTTGAAATGAATTGATGTAACATACGTTCTTAAGTATTAAGTAGCTAGAGGGTTAGTTCAGATAAAAAAAAAATGTAGAGGGCTAGTTTTAATATTATTTCTTTTTACTACACTATTAATGTTATTTATATATGTGTATACAAGCATGTGTGCGCATGCATATGTTGTACATGTGTGTATGTAAGAATGTATATGTGTATATGTGTCAATGTATGAGTAATATATCCGTGCACGCATGCTTGTGTTTGAGGGTGTGAGAAATTAATATTTTTAAAAATAATTTAACATATATTAATTTAGTCAATTTATTATTTATATAATTTATTAAAAGTAATACAAATATTAGCATGTACGTGAGAGTGTAGTATTATTGAAAATTATTTAACATATGTTAATTTTAACCATGCACTATATTTATAAAATTTATCAAAAATGATAAAAAAAAAATATTAGCATTCCATCCTCGTTGAATGATAATAAGAATTTATGTTAGAATATGTCATCCAGTTTATCATAATCATAAAAATAATAATATCATTTACATTTTCATTTGATTATTGATTATTGTAAAGAACAACTGCTACGTTGACAAAGACCACATTCTAAAATAATGATGCAGCAAATAATATTGACAAAGGCAATTTCAGATCCTTGAAAAAGAAAAATTAAGCAATAGTAGGTGTTGAATTTGGACACATCAATCTTTCAGAATCTTTTTAACTCAATAATTCAACTCTATCTGTTACTGTTGTATCACAAGCTTGTAATTTAATCAAACACAAGTCACTCAACCAAAATGAACCCGTGAGAGAATTTATGGTTGCAGCTGAACCTTTATCGATAAAACTTTTGACAAAAAAAAAAAGAAATTCAAAACTGTCCTCTACTATTTGACCAAGATTGAAAGCAGTCAGTGTTTAAAAAATAAAAAATAGAAAGAAAGCAATCCTGTACTTTCTTGCTTACATAAAAAATATTCCTACGGTTAATAAAAGAAAAATAATGAGGTCCTGTTTTATATGGCACTAAAATATGGATGAATTTGTAAAATGACATTGAAATTCAGAATGAGTTTTAATAACATGATTCACCTTTTTATAAAAAATTTTAAGATAAAATTGTACTCTTTTTAAAATAAGTAGTCACACTTTCTTTATTGGTTTTCAAAATTCAATTTTCAAGATATCCAAAACAGCTTTTATGAACTGATTTGTGAAGAGAGAAACTGATTGAAGTGTAGAAATCAATGGCAGTGTGTGGACAGCGAAAAAACAATGACAACCATGAAAAAGCATAAATGTTTGTTCTAGTCAGTAATTCGCGCAAATAGTTCATATAAATAGTTCATGTAATTAATTCACATAAATAGTTCACATAATTAATTTGCATAAGTAGTTCACGAAAAAGTGGCAACTATGAAAAAGAAGCAATATTTGCTTTGGTAAGTAGTTCGCGTAAAAGTAGCGATTAAGGAAAAAAAAAAAACAATATTTGTTTCAAGTCAATAGTTCGTGTCTATAGTTTATAAAATTAGTTCGCGTAAATAGTCTGTAAAATTAGTTCGCATAATTAGTTCAAGTAAATAGTTTGTGAAAGTTTGCAATCTGCAAACTAATCAAAGATTCAATTTCACAAAACAATCTTATCGCAAAATAATATTTCCTAATTCAAATACAAAACTACGATGTTGTTTATATTTTAAAACTTAAATATCTCAACATAAAATCAAAGTCATAAAACTACAACTCGTAGATTATTGGTGAAAAACTAACCTACAAATCTTCTACTATTTAGTGAAACTAACATTTGAAGAAAAGTTAAAAAGTCGAAAATAATGAAGAGTCAAATTCTTTTAATGAAGGGTAATCTTGGTAATTCACTTTAGGAATGGAGCTGCCATTAAAACTCAAAATTGATTTTCTAGTGCTGATTTACAACCTCAATAATTTTTAGTGCTATTAGGTGGGATTTACACAACAGAAACCCTTTTGTCATATATGATCATGGAATTGTTTTCCCATTACTTCTAAGCAATAATAGCTTTTGAAATTCTCTTAAAAATTAAGATATAAACATAATTTATAAGTATTTCTTCTTCCACCATCGTTTAATGTGATTTATTGGTGAAGAACAATTTTTCAACCTATAATATAGGAGGTACAAGTTGATGCACCAGAGACGATGTTCTTCCTTCCTAAAAGTTATGCCTTTTTTTTTTTTAATAATATATAAGGAATGAGAGAAAAAAAAAAAGTGTTTGCCTAGAATTGCTTTACTGGGTCCACTAAAAAGTTCCATACTTTTTTTTTTTTAATTTTTTAAATTAAGTTTGATCTCAGTTGCCAATGGTGTGTATTTTTATTTCTTAGTTTTCTTCGTAAAGATGATTAAGGAAAAGACAAAATCAGTATTCAAAATGTCAAGGTTAATTTGCTAAAGTTGTCTGCTTTTGGACAACAACCCACCCAAGGAATATTTGGAAAAGTAGATAGAAATTTAGTTTTGTACATATATAAAGAAAAAATCATGATTGGAAACTTTTACCATGTGTGGCATTTCTCTACTATCTAGAATTTCGGTGTTTTGATATTTGACAAAACTTTCCCTTTTCTTAGTAGTAATAAAAAATTAAATAATAAAATAGCCTTCGTCTTTTCATTTTGGGATAATTTTAATTTTTCCCCTGTAATTTAATATAATAGCCAAAAAACCCCCTGATTCACTAAAATCGCTAAGGACCCCCTTCTAAGTTATAACAATGGTTAAAAAACCCCCTCTTGTTTATAAAAATAATAAAAAAAACCCCTACCGTCAATTGAGACGTTAGAAATCAATATTTGACCGTTAATCAAGAAGGGTAAAACCGTCAAAATAAGATAAAATATATAATAATATTAATTAATTAAATTAGAATAAATTTTTTAAAAAAAATATCATCTCTACCATCCATCATAATGATGGACGGTGGAGATAAAAACAAAAATAAAATAGAATATTGGATGACATTATAAAAAATTAACACATTTAAACAAAAAAAGTCATGAAAATGGAAAAAAAAAAAAAAATAAAAAAAAAAAAAAAAAATAAAATTCAAAAAAAAAAAAAAAAAAAAACGGGTTTAACACCACCCTATTCATTTCAACTTCCATTTTCTGCTCATCATTTTTTCCTTTTCCATCTTCTCATCATCATCTTCATCTTCCATCTTCTTATCATCATCGTCATAATCATCTTCTTCTTTCACCATCTTCTTCTTTCATCTTCTTCTTCAACCATCATAGGTGGCAAGAGCGGCGGCGATAGCGGCATGAGCTCCAACACGACGGCAACCGGTTCATCTCATTCGTCAGAAAGTCGGAAACCATAGGTCTCTGGCGAAGGAGACCAAATGGTCTCCATCGCATGGAGACCAGTTCTGGTCTTCCTGCGACGAAGACCAGATCTGGTCTCCGTCGCATGGAGACCAAATCTGGTCTCCACGCGATGGAGACCGTTTGGTCTCCTTCGCCGGAGACTAACCCACCATTTTTTTTTTTTCAATTTTTTTCAGAGGCTGTGGAGACCAGATCTGGTCTCCATCGCATGGAGACCAGTTCTGGTCTCCACGCAATGGAGACCGTTTGGTCTCCGTCGCCGGAGACCCCTGGTCTCCGGCGAAGGAGACCTACCATTTATTTCTCTTTTTTTTTTTTTTTTTTTTCAAATGGTTTATATGTTTATGTTATTTTTTAACTTGGTTTGATTTATTTATTGATGAAGGTTTATATGGTGATGATGGTGTGTGGTGATGATGTTTATGTTTCTGTGTTGGCATCTTGATGATGATTTTCACGACGATTAAATGTTTGTGTTACTATATTTCTGTATTTCTATGTTTGATATTTTTGTTGGAAATTAGTTTGAATCTCTGTGTTTGATGTTTTTGTTGAACATTGGTTTGAAGTAAATCCAGGAAAATCTGGGTTTCAAAGGTCTGGAAATTGATTTTCCAATATTTTCAGGCCATTGAATTTTTTTTGGTCATGTTAAGTATTTTTTTTAGATAAATTATTAATAATTTGTTTATATTTTTATTTTATCTATTACTTATTTTATAAATTTGTTTAACAATTTTTTTATATAAACATGAGGGGTAATATCGTCTTTTTATATATTATCACTGTTAGAACATAACTTTTCGTAACAGATGTAACAGAAGGGAGAAAATGGAATTATATCAAACTATAGGGGGGTCCTTAACGATTCAATCAAACAATAGGGGGGTCCTTAGTATTATCCCTTTCATTTTCTCATTAGGTCAATCATGATTTTTTATTATATTATTTATGATTTTTTTAAAAGAATATTATTTATGATCTTTATTCCTTGTATATTTATGTCTTTTTATTCCTGCTTGTAATATTTCAACTTATTATTTTGTGATTTAATTCATGATTTAATATTATAGCTTTTGAAATTTTATAATTCATGATAATAGTCTTCATCTTATATTCTTTTTATTAGCTCCATCATGATATATTTTATTATATTATTTATAATCATCTTAAATAACAATATATTAATTTAAATTATTATCGCTTTTAAAGTTTTAATGTAAATTATTTGTAAATTCATAGAAGTAACTTCTACTTTTTTCACACATATATATGTATATATAGTTCTCTCAAATCAAAACCATGCACATCAAATTTTCTCTTTAATTTCCTTTTTGTTTGTTTTTTCATGATTGACCACCTGATCATGTCTTTGATTTTCTCCTATCTTTCCATAATAAATATGAAGATGAAGAGAAGTAAACCCATTAACCACAAAGTTGGCGCTTCCACATATGTTTATATATATATATATATATATATATATATATTCTGAAAGATATGGAGTAGATTTTGTTGATTGAATATTGATTTTGTAGATGGTGTTAAGGACTAGGTATTATTGATGGTGTTCACTGTTGAAGATGATGATGTGGTGTAGATCCACTATTTTTCTTTTAATACATTTTTTAACTTGATTTCCACCATCAATCAACAGTGATGAATATTAAAATCTACGTACTATTTTTTGAAATTTATATTAATTTTTTATAAAAAATATTTTTTTAACTTGATTTCTATTGTCTAGGTGGACAATGGAGATCAATTTTAATTTAAATTGATTTTTAAAAGAAAAAATAATAATAAAAGATAAAAACACTTTTAATGTCAAGTAAGTTTAAGTAACTAGATTTTCTTTGACTAATGAAATGAGGCGTTGTCTATAATTTCAATTTAATTAAAAAAAAACTTTTAATATGTTTGTAAAAGATTAAACCTCAAGGGTCTAGTGTAATAGTTTGAAATATAATTTTCATTTTACCCTTTATCTAATTGTTGAAATTGCAAAGTTCAGACCTAAAAATGACTATAATTTTTTTTTTTTTTTTTAACTATCACCACTATTTGTCATTTCTAATTTGACTAATTATGATACTAAAATTTAATTATTTGATGTTTTTGTGAATTATAACTCCATTGAATATTTTCTAAAAGATTATAAAATTATTTTGAATAATTTGGAATCAGACGATCATCAATTTGATTTTTTATAATTTATAATTTATCAAATTTTAAGCAGTATTTATATTCTTTTACTTGTGTTATTTGTAAATTGTCGTATGTCTATTAATGTCATCCTTTTATTAATCAAAGTTGGCCAACTATTTTAAGTTTAGGGATATTTTTTATCAAAATCTTCTGCACATCGGAAAACATAAGGGAAAAAAAAAATCAATTACATATAGGAAAAAAATAAAATATACATTACTAAAAAAAAAAAAAACTAACAGAACATAGTTAACGGAGATTGTTAACTATAACACTCAAAATATGAATCTTATATCATTGATTTTAAAACTTTTATTACTAATATCTTTAATCGAAGGTAATGATATGTTTTATATTATTGTAACAACTATAATTTTCATCTTTTAATAATGATAAAATAAAATTAAATAACAATAATCTTAATAAAGTTTTTTTAATATTATTTTAACCATTATGTTAATATATTTAAAAACTTGTGTAATAGACACATTAAAAGTTTTCACAAATTTATAAATCTTAAAATTATAGCTTTTAAAGTTTTATAACACCAAAAATTTGAATTTTATATAATTGGTTTTAAAACTTTTCTTCATGTCATCCTCGTGCAAATCACAACAACCGACTAGTAGTTTATAAGTGATGTATGTTATAGGATTTCTTCATGTTTATAAGTGATGCTTGCCCTTTCATTTTTCAATTATTTATAACGGATAATTAGAACACTCAAAATTAAAAGGGCAATGGTGGTAGGAATAATCTAATAATAACCACACAATTAACACTTTGATTGAAAATTTACAAACCATCATCAAATTATCATGGTTATAATAACTGTTTATCGGTAATTAAACAATTCAAACTCACAAAAACTTTAATCGCAATCTTATTTACACTTGTATTACAATGAAGTTGTCAGTTGAAATTCATTTAAGCGATTTCATTATTCATGATGGAGGCATTCTAACCTACACGGCACCACTCTTCTTCAAAGTCCTTTTAGCAAGAAATTTTTTTTTTTTTTCTTTTGAAATACTTTTAGCAAGATTTTGCAGCAGTTCATAAATTTATGAAAGCAACCAAACAATCATTTATTAATTATTTAAAAGAAGGTTGGTCCTACGGAACCGACAACTGCCTTACAGTTGGAGGAGAAGAGAACAAGGTAACATCAATTATTTGATACTAGATTTAAGAGTTAAAAACAACTAATATTCATGGGCTCTACACCAACCCCACAAAAATTATGGGTTCCCCCAGTTTATGGATGGACTATTCCTTCATCTTTATGATTTGTTTTTTTTTTTTTTTTTATATGGGAGTTACTTTCTAGGTGGCGATACTAGTACCTTATTTCATTTCATTCCGATTATCTATAAACAAATATCAGAGTTAATAATAATAATAATAAATAAATAAACAATTAATATTCAGCGAGTGAGATATCATGTGATGTGTCTGGATGATGGCTCCAGCTGCAGCACGTCAAGTATACAAATTGCATGCTTTTTGGGGAAATGTAAGCATGAGAATCTGCTGTCATCACCGTGACCTGATGAATTGTGTTTTTCATTTACTACATGTAGTTATAGCTTTCATTTCTATCTCAATTATCCTTACTTTTGATGCTTATGACATCACAACCACATTTATCTTAAAGGATTCCCAAATATTTTGCTGTCACATTTATACCAAGAATATTCACTAATCACTTTTGTTAGTAAACCAAGCTTTTATTGATCCTTTTCTCCACCTCACGCGTTGACTATTATGCCACTATGTTCATATGATTTAACTTAAATCAGCTCTCCTAAGCCCTCACGTGCATTATGTTCTGGAATCTCCTTTTATAGTCGTGAATTATCTCTGATCTTCTCATCATCTAAAAATACTTTGGCACAAATTTACAATTCTTTATTGATGTTTCACAAACTAAAAAACACTTTAATAATTTTCAATTACATGTGTGATTCAATTTAAACCGAATCTCTTAAAATTTGATGTAGGTGATATTTGAATTTGATCCAAACTGATGTTTCATAAATTAGAAATCATTTTATTTTTCAATTAAATGTGTATGATTCAACTTAACCAAATCTCTTAATGTTTGATACATGTGACATTTGAATTTGATCCAAAATCTACTTTACAGTTGTGACTTATTTATCATCATCTCGTCATCTAGCTAGTAATACACTTATATTATCACAAATTAGCGGGCACCTCATTGATAGTTTGGTATGATAACATCCATACTAATTTAATTGACCGAAAATGACCGACACCAACCATTAACAATTTTAGAGACTAAATGAATATAAATACCCAATGGAGCCACCCAAAAGATTTTTCTCCCCACACCCAAGATATATTTAAATCTTTACTTGCTATGATAATCTAACAAAATTACTTAATAGCCCCTCTCTTCTTCTTCATCTTCCAGACATCATTTTTTGCTGATTTTTATTTTTTATTTTTTATTTTTTTGTGAAAACCGCTGCATTTTCAGTCTCAATAACATCACTATAAAATATTAATATTCTAAGATGTGCGTTTTTCATATTATCAGATATTGTTAGATTAATTAAGTTATTCAAAATTTTTTTCCCTCAACAATACCTAGACAAATCCAATCACATTCACTACAATATTTCAAAAATTGCATGCTATGTTTTAACAATATCAATTTCCATGAGACCTTCCATACAAAGACTCTGCACTATGTTTTTTATCCATATAATATGAATTAAATTTTGGTTTGTTGGTTATTTAAGCTTTTAAAATTTTATAGATGTTTCATAACTAAAAATGAAAATACATAAAATCACTTATGATGTTTTTGCATAATTCTAGAAGTATATTTGTCAGACAATTTTTTTTTTTAATAATAACCATCTTATATATAAAATCGCTTATGATGATTTTGATTAAGGAAAATCCAGAAATAATTTAGAGTGTATAATTAAGAAATAATATATAATAATCAGTTGGATTTGATGCATGAATTAATGCATTTTCTTGTTTGGTTGATTACAATATAAGTTATGGGTTTTGCTTCTTTTTTTGTTGTTGGATTTTTTGTTTTACTTTTGCGGTTAGTTACTCAGTAATTTCCACTAGTTATGCCCGGTCAACTTTGTTTCAAGTGTTTACTGTTTCGTAGTAGAATTCTTCCTCTGTTTCAGACAGTTTAAAAAAATGAATCTTGATTTTTAGTAACACTTCCAAAGATTTTTGAGGATTTTAATGATCTAAAATAAATAATTTCAAGTAAAGTTATTTTTTTAGATTTTAATGGATGTATAAAACTAATTTTTTTTTTTAAAAAATTATAATATTGAATGCTATGAATAAACTGAGTATCAAATGAATATTTTTGGGTGGCAATAGCCTCACCCATAGCTATGCATGCATGTACCTATGTATAACTTCTGGATTATTTAATGCTGCGCATATTTGCAAATGTATCATATATCATTCACTAGTAATTATTTTATCTGACATCAATCTCCAACTGACACCTATTTCTAATGTGATTTAGTAATAGAGAGCGTTCGTTCAATGTAACACTAACCGAAGTTCCTGTTGCTTTCACTATTGATATCTCAAAATATATATATATATATATTTATATATATTTAATCTGACTATTTAATGTATCAGGAATTAAGTTGCTGTCCTTGAAAAACTCACTATAAATATAAGACATAGGAAACTTATGATTAATAATAATTTCTAGTCGCTCTTACCATTGATATCTCAAAAAAAAAAAAAAGCATATATATATATTTAATTTAAGTATTTGATGTGTGAGGAGTTGAGTTGCTGTCTTCGGAAAACTCATTATCAATATAAAACTTAGGAAATTACTTATGATTAATAGTAAAGTGACTAAAATGTTTGATTTTGTTTCCGTTTATTTTGATCGATAAAAACAAAAACATATATATCTAAAACTGATCATTATTAATATAAAATTTAGGAAATTACTTATGATTAATAATATAAGTGATTAAATGTTTTATTTTGTTTCCGTTTATTTTGATTGATAAAAACAAAAACATGTATATCTGAAATCATGAGAGAAATGATGTTTTTATCCGTGGTGGAATCCTACCATGCACCAACCATGATGTAAGACTACTAATAATTGACGTTGGACCATTTGGGTTTCTTGTGCAGATATACAGACTTGCCAATATAATAATACAGATATTATTATTGTAGGCAAGTCTAGAGGGAGTTGTTGACAACATCCCATAATATAGCTATCAAATTATTATCTAAATTTATTATACCCTCATTTGAAAGGTACTTTTGTGACCAGGAATGCCGATTCATTTGAAATTGTAGTTCAAAAAGTACAAAAATGGACACCATAAAATCAAGACAAAATGTCACAGAAAATAGTCTCAAAATTTCAAATCCTGCAACTTTGTAGAAACAAATTAAAATAATAAAGATAATAATATAATTCATAGAAGAAAAATAATTGCTTAATCAAAAGTTTATAAGACTAGCAAAACAAGAATTCAGAAATACAAATTTTTAAAATTTTCTGAGAAGTAGCGTATATTGTAACATAGATAGCACTAAATATAATTGATTCAACGGTTTCTAGTAGCTATATATGTGTGTCATTCTAACAAAATTAATCCATAAATGATCAACATCCTAACATATCAGTAAGTTGGTTTCAATTGTTTAATTTCATGTAAATTAATAAGCAAAATGGGCCTCAATGCAAGTGGTTGTTGATTGCCCAATGTGAGGAATTGATTCTCTGAGCTAGCAAGCACCCTTTCCATTGCCAAAATTAAAAGACACTTGTATAGATTGGCCGCAGTGTGTCTGTCTACTCATATAAAATGCATAACATGTCAAACTCAATCATATTTGATATCGTTTTCATGTAATAATTTTTGCCATATGGGGTGTAGATGTTTTTGTCCCACTCAAAGTTTTTTCACTCCACCATCACTCTAAGAAGAGTAAAGGATAAAATTCTCTCTTCCAAGAAAGGTATAGAGAACACTTAAAACAAACCCTCTATGTACTCTTCCTTTTCAAAGGTACATGCAAGTTGCACTCGCTGACAGGATAGGTTTTGCCACAATGGAAACAAATGAGAAGCACATTAAGTGAGAATGATAATGCATGAAAATCACAAAAAAAGTAGGTGGATATGAACATCATAAGGAAAATGATGGATAGTTGGAAAGTTGGAGAATGGTGTGCATTAAGTCAAGCAAACAAGTGTAGAGTAATTGATGAGTGCAAAGTTGCAGAAGTGTGTTTGGTTGGTTACTTCACATTTCATTGTGCTGGCTAAGAAATTGGTCATCATCAGCTTCTCACTTGTATTACTTTATTACCAGTTTACCACAAAACAAAAATGGTGGTGGAAATTAAGCCATCTAGAAAGTTAACATGACTAGATCATGTTGGTGTCTCCCTCGCCTTGATGAAGACATCTGACTGGGAGAGGCTTGATATAGAATCTAAATATAATTTTTCGTTTTTGAAAATAATCGATATAGTGAATAGTGAGCTTGTTTTTATGTTTTAAATTTCCCAAACCAAATTTAATATAGTGAAAGTGGCATGGTTTGTCACTTAATTATACCCCATTTTTTGTGTCCACGAGTTTAAGTTTCGATGACATCTGAATAGAAAAATAATGGAAATTACTCTTAGTACATTTAAACACATCCACCACTCATTTTTTCTGACTATTCTCTTTCTTTTTCTCTCACTCTCTTTTTTGTCTTTCCTATGGCAATTTTTCAGAGCCTACTCTCCTCAACAAATGTCATTCTTCATTGAAAGAACTTTATTTATGATTAGATCTAATATTTGATTTTTTTTTTTTTTTGGGTAAAGAAATTTTATTGATTTGGTTTGAGTATTTTCTATTTTTATTTTTGAATATTACTACTGTTTAAGTTTTATAAGTCGAAAACAAAAAACAAAAATAGTAAGAAGAAAATTTAATTTTAGAATAAAACTTAAAACCAAAAAAAAAAAAAAAAGATTGAAAAAAAAATTCAATACTAAGTTATATAACTTTTAACCAAGATGTATCGGCTTTGGGCGAGGCTCAAGTTAATTAACTCTCAACCAAAGCCGAAATGTTTGGTCAAGAGTTATTGTAACTCGTAGACCAAAGCCATTAGCCATTCGTTTTGGTTTGAGAGTTACAATAACTCTTGGCTTTGGCCAAGATAACAATTACAATACCTCTTGACCAAGCAGTTTACTTAAGCCGAAATGTTTGGTCAAGAGTTATATAAATTAGTAGTTTAAAAAAAAAAAAAAAACTTTTCCTTCTCCTTTTTTAGGTTTGAGGAAAAAAAAATTAATAACAAATAAAAACACCTTAATGAACCTTATATATATCAAGTGATTCTTTAGATTTTCTAAATTCAAATACTGTTTTTAAATTTTATTTATTTTTATTAATTTAAACAGTACAAATTAATCTAAACATATACTGGTGAAAAATTCGGTAGTTTCAATATTTAACTATGGTTGCTTTTTTTTTTTTTCCTTCTTAATAAAGTATAAAATTAGGGTTAGTATTAAGAATTTATGTTTAAGAAAAATGAAAAAATAAAGATAAATTTAAAATAAAATAAAATAAAATTAATGTTGTTTAAATAGTGTTAATATTGATATCATTTGGATACTTATATTAATATGCATATTTTTAAATTTAATTAATGGATGTATCAATTATATGGATGTCAAAATATAATTTTGTGGGTATCTGCATCCATTAGATAATAGGAATTTATAATTTTACTACTATTACAATTATCATTAAACTTCGAAAATAAAACATAACTTATCATCACCTAGTAAGACTTGATGATGGAAAACACTCATATAACATGAAAATGTTTTCCAAGTTCTAGTTGTTTGTAATGTCTCCCAAGTTCAAGTTGTTGATCATATGCTAAGTTTCATTGCTTCAACGTATATTATTTTTAAAAGGAAATTTAAAATAAACAATTACACTAACATAATAAAATGTATAATTAAGGCACAGGATATTCGCACATTTTTGTGTAAAATTCCAATTTAAGTCGATAAATTGCACTCATATCAATTTATACTAATATAAATCCAAGAAACATGAGAGATCTTATGCTTCATTATACTTTGACATAATAACAAACAAATTTTACAAAGCCAAATGAGCCTTTCTTTGTTTGCGTATGGAACATGCATCCCTTGGACAAAACATGTCATGAAAACAATGATGTGGTACGCTTTTTGTACACACAAATATAAAGATTTTTTGCACACACCAATTTCGTGCCGTCTACGAGTAAACGTTGAGATAATCCAACTGAGAAACATCAAAATCATGACTTCATCAAATTGTATTTACAAGTTCATCAAATTTCTGTTATATCATTTTCGTTATTTGTTGGAAAACTAATATAGGACTGCAGATATTTTTCTTTGTTATCCATATTAAAATAATCTGATAATTCCCTTCGAAAATAATGTGATGAAGTGATTGGAAATCACAACCATCATCTCATAATCAACATAGTAACTATAAATCAGTTTGATACAATTATTCAGGTAAATTGGCACCACCCAAAAAAAAAAAAAGTTTAAATCATGAAGTATATTATCTTAGACTAGATGACACCAGATTATAATTTCTAAACCAAAAATTATTTAAAAAACGATAAAAAAAAAACGTTTGACAGGAGACGCAATAGTCCTGTGGGTTGAATGTTGCGGCCCATTATTGTCAAATAAAAGGCTGCGGCCCATTCACATAAAGACCATGCAACAGCCCAAATAAGCGGGAATTAGGCCCGGAAGAACGTTTCGGATTGCAAGAACAAGCGGTACATTATAGAGTTGCGATAGTTACACGCCTAATAAATTCTATGTACACCCAACGTAGTCTATTTTGAAAATCCAATATTATCCTCAAAGAAAATTATTAAAAAGGGTAAATAATTTGCAACTATACCCACAAATATTAATAATTTTCTCATGTATATGATAAAATCTTTTTATTTTTACAAACTCTTAACTTCTCTTTTAAATATAATTTCAAATATTAAACAATTTTTAAGGAAACAAATTAATTGTAGAATATTGAGAATGATTTTGAAAAACTAATTTCATATACCAAACAATTTTTATGGAAGCAAATTAATTGTAGAATAGTGAAAATAAATCAAAATTATGATGAAATTATTGTATTTAGTTAAAAAGAAAAAAATAAAATAGGAAAATATGTTTGAAAGAAAAAAAATATAAATATATATCTAGAAGTTTATTTTATTCCAAATACTGTGTAAGCAATTATCGATTAATTCAAACTTTTTTCTCTTCATAATACAACACATCCCTTGAATCTAGATAAAAAGTTACACCTTGATAAAATAACAAAAAATTTGTTTAAATACTATCATATAACTCTAAAAATTAAACCTAAACAAAAATTAAACCAAGATAAAACTTTTTATACCATTTTAAATTCTAACTTCTCTAAATTAAATCTTTATTGTTTACATCAATTTTTTGTTTTAAAAATATAACTTAATTATAAAGTATGAAGAATAATTTAAAATCTTCTTAATAAATTGATTGTAAAATAATAAGTTTTAAATTAATTATTAGTAGAAGAAAATCATAATTTACTTGTCTTGTTTGTTGGAGAAAAAATCTCAAAATTTTAGTAAATTAATTAGATAAAAAAAAAAGTATTGTGTGTTATACTTACAAAAATATAGTACAAAAACAATAAAAAAAATGGGCACTACTGATATTAATTAGGGTTTATTTACAAACTAGAGACTTTTTATAATTTTGATGATGTGTACTTATGAAAGGGTGTAAACACAATTTATGAAGGATAGAAATATCATCATTCTATAGTATATTTGCATATTAATTGTCAGTAAGAGTGGTGATATTTGCACTACAAATATGTTAGACTACAGTCCAATATAGTTTAATGGCATATAACTCTCGTTCAATATGATAATATCTCATATTTGAGTTACTCCTATCACATATAGTTTATACCTAAAAATCACAAAAATAATAAATCATATGAGTGCTTTTTTTTTGTCAAGTACACTCTAAAATTTTTAAAAAGTTATAATCTGTAATTAAATTCCATATATATTACAATATCACCATATTAGTAATGTTATACTATGCAAAATTTACCAAAATTCATTGTCCAATGATATGACAAACTTATTTATAATTACCACATCATCAATACATTATCTATTACTAATGTGATTATAATAAATCATCTTACCACATCATTTAGTAAAAAAAAGAGATAAAAATTTCTAGAAAGCCTAGCATTATTCATTACGAAAAATACATTTTTTTGAACTTTTGTTATATTTCATAAATCAATTAATTTAATAATAAAATAAAATTTGAAAATACAGTGAAAAGCACGGGGCAAGTGCAGCTCCGCCAATGCACCTCCTCCTTACTATTTTACATTACAGTATTTAATTTTAACTTGTTTTTAATTAAATTTAATTTTAAAAAATTATAATAATTTATTAATATATTTAATTTGAATAATCACTATTTAATTCTTTAATTGATAAATAGTCAATATTCTTATTTAAAATATTGAATTAATATGATCTTGGGAAGTATTTATAATTATTTCAAATCTTTTAACAGTTAAATTAAAGGGTAATATTAAAATTTTGAAAAAAAATAAAATTAGCTGATTGAAACAGTGTTAATTGCAGTGCTGTGCATATTACCACTCTATCAATAAACTGACCCAAAACAAGTAACAAACACTGACCCAAGCAAGAGACCATTGGGCTACCTCAGCCCAACCAAGAGATGTATCAAACTTAGAAAGTTTTTCTCCTTTTTTTAAATAAATGATTTGTTTGCATTTAGTCTTTCAATTTTCTTTTCTTCTTTTGAAGAGACTCTCAAAACGTTTCAACTAAGAGAAATGACATAATTGGAAGGAAACTTATTGATAATGATGAAACTAAAAACATGATTGAGTACCATGAAATGTTCTTACTTTTCTATCTAATTAAAAAAAATTAAAAAAAAAACCCAAGTAAGAGTTTTGTTTTCTTATTTAAATGGAATTCTCAGATATTCAGAACATGTTCATAAATAATTTTTTTTTAAAATTTTTTTAACAAAATTGTATCCAAATTATATTTCAAATCTCAAAATTTTATGTTTAGTTAGTTGGAGTCACTCAACAAGATATATACCTCTTATAAAATGGAGCACTGGAGTATTAAAAAAATAGAATTAATTTCCTTCATTTATCAACTCACAGCTTATAATTTTTGGATTGGTTTTATATTAGTTGTTTAGTAAATTGGAAGTGTATATATGATGCTTTGTTTCCCCAACAAATGGCAAGGACAAAAGGAGCCTTAATTGGATTCTTTTCATGCTTATCTCTTCAACTGTCTGTTTTCATAAATGTGATCATATAATCATATATAGTTCTATATATAAAATTATAAATAATATGACCAAATTTGTTCGTTTAATATATACACATATATATATGTAGACAGAAAATGAGAACACCTTTTCATTTTGATCATCTGATAAGTTAAATTAGTATTAATTGTATTTTCTAGAACGATGCAAGCAATCAATATATATTATATATATATATATATTCATGAGAATTCTTTTTGTATAATGTTGCTACAAATACTATATTTTGTCCCTACTAGTTATGGGGATCGAGAATGTCCCCTTCATAATTCAAAAACAATGTATTGAAGCTTCATTAGATATCCAGTTTTATATACATACAAAGAGATCATATACCATACAAATAATATATTGCTGATTTCACGGAAGAATAATATTTATTGCTTCTGTTCAACTACAAAGGCACCACAATTTAATAAATTTCTTTTGGCGCTTCCTAAGGGAACTGAATAACTGGGGAGTAATAGTTCTTAATTTAATTAATTTATTGTATACGTGTGCTTTAGGATGCAAGGAAGAGCAAAAGACTTGATTTATACAATCAAAATTGGTCAGAATAAAAAGCCAAATTCTTAAATTTTCTATTATATAAGGTTTATTTGCAGGAGTTTCACTTATGGGTTAGTAACAGTTAATATTTAAAGAATTGTATTAATATATACTTTCAATTCAAATCATTTGTTAATACAATTGGTTGAGTAGTAAGTACTTCTCGTCCTCATATGAAGTTGGAGGTTTAATTCCGTCTACTAAATATTAACACTAATGTGAATATTATGAGTAATATATATATATATATACTCTCAATTCTCGATGTTGAGACTCCTAAATTTAGGTAGGTAATAGAATTTTGTCTTTTAGGTTAGTTTTAGGTATTCGAAATTGATGTTAATTTGTGATTTTAGGTCGAGACAAGTTAATATAGACTTCTATATATAAGTTATCTATATAAATATAATATCCTTAGGTATATATGTTCGGCTCTTTTTGATGTTTAGTTGGAATCTTAGCAAATTAATGGCGTCTATCAGTGCAACCCAGCCAATCCCTCTTTACGCATGATTGTAAATCACCTGCCCACACACTCGCTATCTGAATTCACAGTTTCATTTACTTTACTGTTCTTGACGGCTCACCACTGTTGTTGATTCGATGAATGAGGCACAAAAACCTGGTTCTTTGTTTTGATTCTCTCACGTGTTCTCGCACACATAGGAGGTTCACGGGCATAATCTAATGGTTAACTTAAGTTGATAATGAAACCTATGAGGCTATGCGCCCACTTCACATATCTTATTATAATTTTCATATTCAACTTTTACAAATCAACTTTGTCTACCTTCTCTTTTGTCGGTTGGAAGACCGCCATTATCTCTTTAATTCCCTCTTCCACTTTATTGTCAATTCTTGCCTTCATAGTAGTGCTTTCTGATCACATGACACTGTTAGCTTCACCTTGTAAAAAATTTACCTACAAATGGTGGGTCCTATCTGCTTTTTTATATATTTTTAGTTTTTTTTGAGGTATATAGACATTGTCCTTTTGAGTTTCAAAGAGTGAGTGTTTAATTGAATTGTGCTGGTCTATGTAATGTAGAAAGTTTTGCTTTAGAACTATGACCCTTTAAAAGGATTGTTACCTTTGAAAAGGATACCTAACTTTCTCGGTAAGAATTATATTGTAGCTATCCAATCCCCCAAGTAGTTATAGTCCACTTAGACTATACAGTGTTATTACTCTCATAGATCTACTTCGATCGGATCATAAATTTTGAACAAATATATTCATGATCAACTCAAAACCGGTCTACTTAGCTAATAAAATCCAAAACTTATATATAAGTCAACGATATTACGGATCACTAGCATGTATAATGTGACAATTCATGTACACTACAGTGACTTTTACGAAATTTCCTTTAAAAAAGTTTTTACTAATCGATGAAAATATTTAATTCATTAGAAGTATGTACGTTTGAGTTTGAGAGAGAGTTGTTAAACTGAATGTATGCTGGCCCAAGCAAAATTTTGGCAATATAAAAAGTTTTGCTTTAGAACTTGACCCAAAAAGGAGTTCTACCTTTGAAAAGATACCTAATTTTTTACTAAGAATCAAGTATATTTGTGGCTTTTGGAGGTTATATTCCTAAAATTTTTACTAATTGAAACCGCTTCATTAATTAATTAAAATCTAGATGTCTTCGAGTTTCCTTGACCAAATGATGGTTTTCTACATTTGAATCCCTACTAATTAGTGGCATTCACACTTCCAAATTTTCAGACTTATATCATGTGATTAATTAGTTGGGTTTAATTGTGAAAATGATTATTTAGATTTGAGAGTATAATCTACTTAACAAAACCAGTTATCCAATTAGCAAAAACCCACCATGTAATTCAAGTTATAAGTTGTTGCACTAGGAAACAACTTCAGAAGCACGGTGCAAAAAAAGAGTTCATCGAGTAAGAGAGATGCCATCTTGAAAGAGCCATTTGTGGATCTTCTAAAGAGAGTAGTATACATTGGCGCCATATTTTTAAGACTTTTACAACCGACCTATACGAAAAAAGATGGGCTCTGAAACTTTAGAAAAAGAAACCTATAGCTAGTCAAATTGACTCGGTAAAAAATCATGAAAGTGGATAAAGCAGGGTAAATTCATCTTGCAAAAAGAAGCATACATATGTGATCTTCTACCATGAAACAGTAGAGTATGTCTGAGCCATATTCAACATTTCATCGTTAAAGAATAGATACCACATACACGTTGAACATTAAGTGAATCAAACTGCATACGACCATGAAGAAAGAGAGTTCAAAATTGAAAGTGATCATGGTCAAAACTAAAGGGGCACATCTGATATTAAGGGTTTCTTTTATTAATTTTTCACTTTGTATGATTATCATGCATGACCGAATTTCAATTTCATTGAAGTCCGAGAACATGTGAGTTAACTAATTTGTTCAGGTGATAAGGCGCTTTTTTTTTTTTTTTTTATAATTTAATTTTTATTAGAGATTTATAATTTTGAATCTCAAGGAATGTCAGTTGGTTACTCTAAACAATCACATGCAAGTATATGTGTAGTTAGCGAATTATCCTCAAATAATTGAGATCTTATTATGATTTGAGTTCATTTTATATTTTATAGTTATATTGCAAATAATTAATATAGATCCAAATCTATTGAATTATTATTATTATTATGAACTATTATTATTATTACATAAACATATTGATTTGCAGTCTTGTTTTTTATGCCAAAGAAACATTGTGTTTGTTTGTACACGTCTATATTTGGACAGTATCAACAGGTGATGCTCAGAAATTGAAAGCATGTGGAGCTAACGTAGCAAGCAAACATAAAGCTGAGTTCCATACAAATACAAATCATAGACTAGCTATAGGCATTGGCACATGCAATTTTCTTGAACTAGGCATCCAAAATTGGACAAATTTTGGCCCACTGGGAGACCATTTTGTTCCTTCTTCTGCTACTTCCACTAGGAAAAATTTGAGACAGAATGTGGTTAAAAAGATAATATATATCAAACTTCTTACACAAGAAGTGATAAAATCATAGGATCTTGGCATAGCAACAACAAATCATGGGACCTTTTGCTTGTCGAGAAGGGAAAATATAAGGGCCACTCATGAACTCTATACACACACAAACACGCAGACACTCTATCTCTATCCATAGAAGCAGACCAAGTTATTGGTAATTTGGAGGGTGGAGGGCCACTACTGTGTGAATTTAATGGCAAGGAGCCAAGACAATTGAGATAGAAGACAAAAAGTCCATTTGATTTCTAGTGTTTTTCGTGGACCAGTGTGAGTCACAATCAATTTGAGAGAACCTGTAACCTTAAGTGAGCCGACAAATGAAATAATTTTTATATACATGGAAAAATATTTCTAATTTGAGTTAGTCATAGCATCTGCTACTAATTCTATTAATTCAACAATTGCAAATAATGTATAACACATCATGATCATCATCTCCAACTTTTTTTGTTTATATAGCCAGCTGTCATTGTTCACATTGCCTTTACACGAATTTAATTCATTTATTTTATATAGAATTGACACGGGAGATGAATAATCCAACTTGGTAAACTCTCTTTGAACTAAAATGGTCCAGTTTTATAAAGTTAACGTTTATTATTAGAAAGGAAATAAAAACTTAATTTATTGCATTGATTTATTGGAAAACAGAACCTCAAGCTGGTTTTATTCCCCTTCAACTTTGTAAAATCAGTTTTTTATTTTTTATTTTTTTGAGAAACTTTTTATAATAAGTTTTCTATTTTTATCTAAAAAACATTGATTATTTAAATAGATAAACCAAACCTCTCACCCTTAAATGAGTATAGGATCTATTGACGAACAAAAGGACACCATCTTTATTTAATAAATTTGGACCTTTAATTTTCAACCATTAAAATACATAAAAAAATAAAAAAAAATTGATCGTTCTGTTATACATGACATAATGTTCTATGCAAAATAACACATAAAGAACAGTAAATTTCATATGTCAAACACATCTAATTAAGAGTTAAAAGTCTTAATATAAATAATAAGAGCAATACTAACCTAATAGTTTACTGTATATAATAGTTGTATATACATGGAGCGTGCATAGTGAAAGTACTAAGCTCGTTATATTCCGCGGTGTTATTTTATTTATTTTATTCTCTCAATTCATAAGGTTTCTTCATATCATTGAAAATAAAAAAGATCAGATGATATATATTGAAATGAATAAGAAATATCACTATTAATCTTACATATTGCAAATTTTCCATTTTACTATTATTGATCTATTGATCTATGTGTACGTTAAACCATATATATATATATATATATATATATATGATTTTAACACAAATTTATGGTCTTTAAATTAAAATACATTTTAATGGTTTAGATCTATCCATATATCTCAATTTTAATTTTTAGATTTTTAATATTTGCTTTTCATTTTAATTTAATATTTCTTTAACATGTATATGGTGACAAGTAGAACCAAGTACTTTAAACATTATCAAAATGGTGATCCACCTAAGCAAGAGCAGTTTGTCAAAACAATTTGGTGACAGTCAGAACCAAACATATATATACTCTAAAATGGTCCCCAAGAAACAGGGTTATGATGCAAAGATTCTTTTTTTGTTTTGTTTTGTTTTGTTTTGTTTTGTTTTTTTTTTTCAGCTAAGCAAATACAATAAACATGTTTATATGACGCAGAGGATCTCTTTTCTATTTTTCGGTTTGGCAAAAATTACAGTAAAAATAGAATGTTAACAAGTGCAAAATTTATTTTATGAATATATTTAAACAGATACCACAAGGACACGTTGCAAGTGACCAAGTGCCCTAACATGGGTCGTACTTGCTAAAGTTTGATGGTAGGGGACCAGATGTTGCACTGAAGTTTGAAATTTGGTAATAAATATTCAACTAAAAAAACTTGTTAAATTAAAATGGAAAGAAACTATTGAAAATCGAAAAATTAAAATTAAGATGTTGGTATAGATATAAACCATTAAAATGAATTTGATTTAAACATCATAAAAGTATGTTAAAATTTTGGTCAAATTTTGTGTCTCGAATCTCTCTCTTTCTTTTTTTTTTTTTGTCATATCTCTTAACTTTAAAAGTTAGGACAAATAAATTAAATTCATTCATTTAATGAATGAAATTAATACAATGAATAAATTTGATTGATTCGTTTTAACTTTTAGAATTAGGAAGTACTAATAGTAAAATCAATATATATATTTTAACCTTTCGATATTACGTCAAACTATTATCAGAATTAGTAAAAATATGACTTTATATCATGATTAGGATCTTTGTGCTTAGAAGATAGGAGAAATTTATCCACATAAAGATGAAAAAAATTGCCCACGTTATGATGAGAAAGGTGAGTGGAACCAGTCATTTAGAGGCGTGTGACAAGTGGGCATGGCTTCCATTACCGCAGAACCGTGTCACTTTTCTCAAAATGCAAGTATGTCTAGCAGAGAAAACAAATTACATAAAGTAAAAGAAATTATTGAGCGCGGGCACGTGGGGTAGGGTGACTGTCAAAAGTAAACTTTTTGGGGCACTTTCCCTTGAAAGATAAGATTTAAAAGTCTCCAGCCAAAATTCATTCAACTTTTTATTTTCATTTTTGTACGTGTTTTTTACACACGGATGGCCCTTACATTATGGAAAAATTATATCTAATTTGGGTCTTTTCTTATATATTTCATCAATATTACTACTACGCACATTATATTATCTTCAATCATCACAGTTTTTGCTACAAAATCAAGTTAGTGAATCAGATGAGAATCATAAAATTATGAACATGGAGTGAACTGTAAATTAGGTTATCATAAATATGATTTGTGTTACATGTATCGAAGTATGAAGACAATCATTTAGTGCAGCATGTAATTTACAATTAACTCCTTAAATTAATATGTTATGACTTTGACAATATGATCTATAAGTTTATTTATATATATATATATATATATGTGTGTGTGTGTGTGTGTGATTTATAAGTTGATCTCAACTTTTCTATGAAAGTTTGTGATTGATAATTTGTCGAATATGTGATGAGCTAATTTGTTGGGAGCATGTCAAATGTAAATTAATCGACTTATATCCACATTATGATTGCTATGTGAAGTATACATTGATCGATTAGGTGCTGTCCAAATAATGTATTAAAAAAATAGTATGACAGTTTTACTGCGCTCCTTTATATGTGGATGTTAGTGATTTTATTGAAAAATAATCACTAATTGGGATAACTCAAAAACTCTATAATTCTAATGAAGAGATAAAATTTATCAGAAAATAATTTTACAAATTATAAAATCCCTCTTATATGATTTGTGATAAACTCCGTTGATGCAAGAAATTGTTTTTACATTAATGAGTAAATCAAATCAAAGAAAACACCAAAGGGGATGAGATCCAGGTTGTAGAGCCCCCTCTAGAGTGATGAATGAACTCGCTGGCTCCCCTTGTCGAAGGAAGCTAGCTCTTGGGCAACCGTACCTCTACTCTGCCTGCAAACAAAGAAAAGAACGTCAGGGATCGAATGTGGTTCACTGACAAAATATTATTCCAACACTCAAGTCAATGAATAATTTGAAAGAGAACCTTAATATTAAAGGTTGGAAACGAGAGAAGAGAGGTAAAAGAAAAAAACGAAAACATAGGAAGGCCACTTAGAACCTTAGAACAACTCATAATATTTTTGAAAGATTCTCCTAAGAAGCCTCGTCGCACATCAAGGTGTTCTAAAGTTAGAGAGAATTACGTACCCTTTTTAATATACAATGTATATATATATATATATATATATATGAGCCCTTCATTTGACCTTGGTCCCTTCCGGCGCTCCCTAGTCGTTGGTCTTCTTAGTGTACCATTGCTTTCAATTCTTCTCTCTTTGTGCGTCTAACCTAGTCGGTCTTTTTTTTTTTTTTTCCTTGTTTATTCTGAGTTAGTTGAAGTGACTAATTCGAATTCCTGTCATTTTTCGTTTACAACATGGTACCTAATACTCCTAGGTTCCAGGGGGATAAGTTGTCTTCTCTGACAACCTACAACTTGGGTGACGTACAAGCTCGTCAGCCCTTTTCAAACTTTGAAATGGTGCTAATTCTTTTAGGCTTTACGTGTCCTCTTCATTTTAGGTCTTTGCCTTTAATTTTACTTGGTTAATTGGTCTCGTTTATTGAGTGTTGTCCTCTTGGTTTATCATGGTGCTTCCTCTAGGATCTTTTTCCTTCGAGGGTTTTTCCTCTGGGCCAAGCTCACCGTCAATAGGCTTTACATGGAAAGAATTTCTTAAATTGTGGAGCTAAATTTCCCCTCAAACAAACTTAACTTTGGAATTCTAATGGATCAAATCCATTATAGTAATTATCAAAATCTAAACATAATTATTTAAAGAAAAAAAGTGATAAAAGAGAACAAATATCAACCATGGAATACTAATCTAAAATTTATCAAAACTCAAAAGTGATATGTTCTTTCACGCAATAAAACAAAAATTAGTTAAGTTGATGGTTCAGAGGAATAATATATGATGATTGGTGGCACTGATTATCACAATAATCATATGGTTAATGTGATCACTTGCTCAGGTGATTTGTTCTCTGACACGTTGCCGTTTTAGTTTAATATTGGTGAAATAGAGAAAGTTGCGATTATGATTATAGAGGGACCTTGTTGGACACCAAAAGATGATCAAATGTCATATGGATTGTTTTATGAAGTTCTTTTTTAAAATTAAAAAAAAAAAAAAAGAACTTGGGCATCAAGACCCCGTAATTTTAGACCACATTGTCTCGTAATCATATGAGATTTCATCTTTTTGCATTGGTCTTTGTAATTTAATTAAACCATCAACCCTAATATCTAATTAATAACATTTCCCATAACTCTTTTTTTTTTTCTCTCTTTTTCTTTTTCAACTTTTCTATAAACTAGTTCTAACTTATTTATATACATATAGGACCTTCTTAGGTCCAGAATGATTTTATTCGGAATCATGATTCTTTAACAATAGACAATCATTTTTCTAACATTCAAAACCTCATAAGTAACATTAGAAACATGACTCTTTTATGTTACAAAATTATAACCTTAAAAATGACTATAATTAAGATCCCATACCATACGAAAATTATATATAGTTTATTCAAAATCTCCATTCTCTAACATTAAAATAACATTACATATTCGTAACCCTAACTTAGAGTTCCTAAGTAATTTCTTTAGTATAATCATTCGAATTGTTTAAACATCATTAATAAGTGAATTAATAAAAAAAACAATAACTATGTATTAAAGTAAAAGTGAATATACAAATGTTGGCACTTGGCACTAAATAGACACAAAATTGGCTTCTATAAACTTATTTTTGGACAAGTTAGAGTGATAATAACTTCTTGAACATAAGCACGTGTTAAGAAAAGTTAAATTTGTATTTTTTTTCCCCCTTTAATAACACAATCAATGGATTACCACTCTTCACGGGGCAAGAATTATTATTGTTATTATAATCTTTATTCTAAGATAAAAGACGTGGATTTAAATTTCTTGAGCCCACCAAATCCTTTTCTTCAATGAAGATGTTTTTTATATTTTAATCATTACACTAACATCCCCTCTAATATCACTTGCTTTATGCACAAACATATAATTGTACATTTTTAAATTTAATTTTGAAATCACTTGCCTTCCACATTTATTATAAATAAATTTATTGATTCAAAATAAATAAATAAAAATTGTTAATTCATTTTTATCTATACAATTTTTAATAAATAGAAGAAAATTAAAATTCAAAGTCATTTTAATCTAAGATTATTGATGTGACACAAACATGTTTCTTTCAACGAAGAACAAACAATCCAATCTATCGTATGGAAATGCTTTTCTAATTGATTGATTTGAACCCAAATCTTAGAATGTCTTAACAAAAAAATTCCTCTGTTTTCTGCTGTAATGCACAAGTACCGTATAATAATAACAAAATCCTTTCATTAAACTAATAAATTAGAATTCCAATGTATCCTAATAAAAAATTATTTGATAAAAAGATAAAATTTAATTCCCTAAATAAAGAAAAATAAACAAAACAGAATTAACAAACATAGAGAGACCAAAACAAACACGTTTGGTCACATTCTCTGCAATTAATTAACTGCAAGAAATGCAAGAATTTATGAATTGCTTCATGTCAAAGGCAAAACCCAAAAACCCAAAACTTGTCCCCAAAAAACCAGATCCCCTCACACTTCTTGCAACCTAAATGGCAGAGCGTCAATCTCACGCGCCGCCTTGGCGCGTATGTTAAATAACAGTATACACAACTGTATAATACAAGTCTAAAACTATATATTTATAGGTTTTTTTTTCTTTCTTTTTTTTTTAGAATCAACTAATATAATCACTAAAACGCGCGCGCGTCTTTCACGTTCTACCCATTATTTAATTTTTTTTAATATATACACAAAAATAAGAATTTTATAACTAATCTAACTCTTACACGTGCCATTATCCCTCTCCCGCACGTGCCTCCGTCAGTTAGTACTCCGTAAACGAACCGTTTCTTCTATACGTCTCTGCTGACGGTGACAGTAACGGCGACGGTGGCAATGACGACGGCGTTGGTGCCCTTAGATTTTGAAAGAACTCCCTTATGTCAATCCCAGTGGCCGTTACTTTCTCCGTTACCTCAGCCTCCTCTCTTGACGGAATAAACGGCGGCCGTAAGACCTCCGTTAGTAGGTCCCACCTGACCCCTTGGAAGAACACGTGCTCCTTGATCTCGCACGCGCCTCTCATGTACCCCAACCGCCTGGTAGGATCCTTCTCCAACAGCCGTTGGATCAAGTCCGTCAGTTCCGTACGTTTGCCAACGAACTCCGGCGGTTTGATCAAAATGTTTCGAAACGTTTCCTTCCTGTTCTTCCCCTTAAACGGCGTCGTACCGTACAACATCTCGTACGTGAGGATCCCCAGGGCCCACCAGTCGACAGCGAATTCATGTCCGTCTCCACGGACCACTTCGGGTGACACGTACTCCTCGGTCCCCACGAACGAGTTGGACCGCTCTCCGTTGTCGAAACTCGGTTTCCGTCGGCTTACCGGGCTAACTCGTGCTGACTTGGCCTTTTTTAACCCGTTTTTGGCGTCGGGTAAGACCTGGATCCACCGGGTCAGGATTCGTCTATGTTTTTTCGAGATTCTGTCTGGTGGAAGTTGTTGAACATTTACAACGACGTTGTCGTTGTGGTTCTGTGGTTGTGTTTTTTTGGTTAGGTTGCGAGAGAGATCGAAGTCCGTGAGAGTCACGTGACCGGACTGTTGGACCAAAATGTTCTCCGGTTTCAAATCACGATAGACAATCCCCATGCTATGGAGGTGGTCGAGCGCGCAGACAATCTCCGCTAGATAAAAGCGAATGACGGCAGGGGAGAAAACGTGGTCGTTTTGGCGGTAACGGAGGACGTTTAGGTCGCCACCCGGACAATACGGGACAGCCCAAGCCAGGAAATCCGGGTTCTCTAAGGATCCGATAAGGCGTGGCAGAAACGGGTGGTGGAGTCGGGCCAGCACCCTGATTTCCCACCGGGCTCGACGCTCAGCCTCGTATTTCGTTTGGAGGGAAGATTTCTCCACCACCTTCAAAGCGAAAGGGCAGCGGGCAGACGGGTCAGCTTCCCGGTCGTGGACCAAGAATACGGTTCCCATCGCGCCTTTGCCAAGAACTTTAATGGCTCTCAGGTCCTCCAGGTCCGGTAAAGATGGCGGCGGTGGCATCGTCTCCATTTATAGAGAGAGAGAGAGGTGAGTTCTTGTTTGTGGAAGAAACAGTGAGATGGTGGGAGAGAGAGAGAGAATGAGGTGGGTTTGAGGGATGGGTTTTGGCTTTTATAGTTTGTTTTTGTTGGTTTTTTGATTTTATCTTATATTTTATGTTTTTGGTATTATGTTGTGTAAAATTTGATTTTGATTTTGTTTTTAGTAGCGATGGTGGTCGTGGTGGTGACGGGTGGTTCCTTTTTTTTCTTTTTCGTGTTTGTGAAAAATTGAAATAAAGCTTGTAATTAAAAAAAAAAAAACAGAGAGAAAATGAGAATTATTTGTTTATTGCTTCACTACCTTTGTTGTAATTATAATTATAATTTACTGTTTGTGATAATTATCTTTGGTGGTTTGTTGAGATTGATAGGTAACTCATCTTAATTATATAAGGCTTATAGATAAATTTTGGTAAAACATAACTTGATCCATAGTCTATCTTCATGGAGGCGCAAAGGCTCTTTTAAGTGAGCGAAAATTACGTTATTGTCGAATTATACTAGTTCCGACATGTTACGTGATATAGATGTGAAATTAATATGTGTGACCAATTATAGCATGCTATATGGTGTAGTCGACTAACTGAATGTGATATGCTCGGAAATTCTAAATGTTAGTTTATTCCTTTCTGTTTTTTTATGTTGAAGAACATGGGAAAATAAATTGAGTGATCTCATTTATCAATAGTTGTCGAATTAGATTTATTTAGATTAATTTAATTTAATTTAATTTCAAATTTTGAAGACATAATTTACTAATATTGAAATTTCAGGGATTAAACTGATCTAATCATCAACATTTTGGACTAAATCAAATTAATTATTAATTTTGCTTAATCAATTGTCTTAATTGAAATTTAAAAAGATTATTTGGTCTCTAAACGAAAGTTTGAAGGATAAAAAATATTGTACCCGCTATATATATATATATATATATATATGCACCCTTCTCATTTTGATTTTGAACTCGATGGAATCCTGTTATGGTCATGACTCTTGAGGCATTCTTCTTATATATTCTTTTTCTTTTTCCATTAATTTGCGTCGAAATTTTTGTTTTGAATTTGTAAAACAGGTTTTTGAAATTCTATACTCATATATATATATATATAATTTTCCAAACAAGAATTTTTACCTGAAATAATAATTCTAACAAAATTGTTTAACAATAATTCATATTGAATTCATTTAGAGGTGAATAAGTTTCCATCCACTGACACAAACACATTTGTAGCAACCACATGGCATGGTTGCAATAGTTCATTCATGTTATGTGAGAGCGACATTATGTAATATGTTAAAGAAAATATAAATGATGTAATAAGTAAATTTACAATGTTATTACTTTTAAGATAAAAATATATTTTTTTTTTCAAAAAAATAACAATAGATTTTTATTTACTTTAGACAAATATACAAAATAAATAAATAAAATTGTTTCATTTAATCAAATTTTCAACATGGAAAGGAGGTCACAACACTGCCCCCTTCACTAAAAATATAAAATAACATCCATTAGCATGGAGTATCCCAAATTGGCCAATCGGACAATAACAACTAATCACCCAAATTGTGCTGTACAAGATAATGTCCTTGGTGCTTGTACCATTATTATTATGGCCCTAATTATATTATTAATCAAACCTCTACTAATTTAATTGGTGCTTGTCATACGACGAAGGACTTCTTAAGTGTAATGAGTTGGTTACAGTGAAACTTTTTTTTTTTTTCCCTAGAAAGCAAATTATCAAGGCATATATCACACGTGTAAGGAATAAAAGAAAACATTGCATAAAGCCAAACAAAGACAAAAAAAAAAAAACGGATTTGTACGGTTCTCACATGGGAGCTCCCTTAATCCAAGGATTTGAAAGAAGAGAACATGAGATGTTTTTGAACGTGCATTATGTTTATTTGTTGTTTAGAAACTTGTCACTCTCTCATTCCCTATAATTAATATTGTAGGTTGTACTATATATAATTTTTTGAGGAAATCGATAAATTATTTTATTAAATCCATAACATTAAATACTAAATAAACGTTAATGAAATATATAAAAAAGATGGACCGTTAATGTTTTTTCAACTTGAACACGGTCCGTTAATCCGATCATGTTATGAGTAGAAATCCAAATATGAACCATTAAATTAACGGATTACTTGTTATGATCCCATTTAACTTGTTAATTTATAGGTTAAGTAAAATATATAAAAAGAAAATCACAATTCAATTAAACTATTTATGCAATTATAATTAAGCAAAAAAATAATATTGAAAATTTAATTTATTGTATAAATGGATATAATAAATAGATAACAAAATAAATTATTAAGGGCCTGTTTGGCATTACTTTTGAAAAGTAAAAATCTGTTATTTAATAATGTTAGTATAAAATATGTGTTTGGTAACCTTTCTCAAAGTGATTATTTAATAATCTTAGTAGATTTGACAGTAGTTTTAAAAAACAGTTATAAGGCTTTTTTTGTGAAGTAATTATAAAATAATCTAATATGAAATTTAATGAATCTTTTAAATGGTCAAATCATACTCATTAAATACCTAAAATTTAGGATTAATTTTAATTTACCTTTTAATAGCATTTATTTCTTTGTATTTTAAAATTATATATTTATTTTTAATATTTTATTGTATGGATTAATAGGTCAGAAAAGGTCCAACTCAAACACAACCGATTAACTTAACAGATTTAACGTGTTGGTCCATTAGTGATTCAAACCCAATAAGGTCTAATCCAAAACCGCTAATATCGTATCATGTTCGTGTTGTCTCATCGATCGTATAAACAGTTGCCACCCCTAATATTTATGATGTTGATAACTAATTATGTGTACCTTAAGTTGAGTTTTGCGAATTATGAAATGTTGATACATTGGAACACAATTAAAAAATATAAAATAAAAAATCCTGTTTTTGTTATTAATAATTCACTCCCTTTTCTCTTTTATCTAACTCGTT
Source organism: Litchi chinensis (assembly GCA_019925255.1). Lineage (NCBI taxonomy): Eukaryota > Viridiplantae > Streptophyta > Magnoliopsida > Sapindales > Sapindaceae > Litchi > Litchi chinensis. Next base: position 10,113,229 of record CM034473.1, on the reverse strand, counting down.
ATTTAATTATTGAGATTGGTTGCTTCCTAATCTAGTTGGTTATGTAGTTAGAGATAGCGTTCGATTATTTAAGGTAGCATGTGTATTGCACTAATTAAATTAAAATACTTAGAGAATTGACTTTTGATGGGCCAACTATTAATTATTTGCATACTAAATGTCACTAAATTTCAGGATAGTGTCTCTCAATTGGATGTGTTTGATTTGTAGGCAGAATACAAGATTAATTAATTAAGGGTTTGGTCCCGGGGATTAAGGGATAATATCAATCTTCAACTTTAGGTTTTTTATAAGGTTTGTTGTATTATAGCAAATAAATTTAGAAACTTGTATACACACTTTGTTTGAGTATACCAAGAAATTGAGATGGTCTAGTGATAACCCCTCACATTCAATCAACAAGATTGACCTTTAATTTTGAAATTTTTAGTAGTCTAAAATAATAATAATTTAAATATTCTTACATGATCATATTTAAATTTAGTAATGAAACGTACAACAAGTCTTCTATGTTGCATGTGAAGATATTAGATGTTAGAGCATGCTAGTACACGATGGTTTAAACCCTTAACTATGAACCAAGTTTTTAAATTTAATGATTATTAAGGTGTGTTGTGCTTACTTAAGATGGTTTGGAAATGTGTGAAATGATTTGGTTGATTACCGATTACTAGAGGAATTTAGTAAGAAACAATTTTTCAAGTGTTCTAATTCGGTGTCAAGTTCATGACTAGTTCATAAATTTCATAAAACAAAACTTTTTGAGTTCAATAATTATTTTTAGTTAAGAAGATTAATAATAAAAGTTGAATTATAAAGATTCTATCTTAATTATGGTTTTTTTTTTTTTTAACAAAAGAACGCAAGATCAATGATTTAATAATTTTTAAAACATTCAAACAAAATGGGTAAATCATAAAATTTCAAACAAATAAGAAAACCCTTTCTCTACATTTGAAAAGGATTGAACAATAAACTTTGCCAAAAAATCTACACATAGATTTGAACCTATTTAATAATGTGATATGGAAAAATAACAAATGAAGAGAAAAAAAAAAAAAAGGGAAATTCCTGTCAATGGAATAATTTGACCATCACTATTTTTTTAGCAGCATACCATTGATCTCTTGACACATATGTGGTATATCCATTACTTCAAATAATGAATGTTAAGGCGAGATTTGCTTCAAATTCCATTAAATTAACTAGATTATACAAATTATACATACATGTAATAGAGTTGGTGATTATTAGGGTTCATGTTAGGTGGTATTGGTGGATCAAATCCTTGATATAATATTACCAACCAAAGGTATTTGTGATGGAAAACATGGATGCTTGAACTTGATATCAACTTGCAATTATTCTTATTCTTTTTAGCTTTTTTATAATAATTGAGTTTTGATTCTTTTATTTGTTGTTTCAAATCTTTCTTATTGTTCCAGGTTGAAAATCAAGATGCTTTGAGATTTTAGAGGACATCAAATCTAATTTAATTAATTAATTAATTTTTTTTTTACAATTTGTATATCTTTAGACATTCCCTACCATAGGTTTTTTAATCCTTTTTTACAAGATATTGAAACAAATATCAAAACGTCGGTATAGAAAATTCCAACCTTCAATAACTAATTTTTGTCTTTTTCACTGGCTGTCTTTTCTACATTTGTAATTTCTCTCAAAACTACCTATCACTATACTATCAAATATCAAATTTTTATGCATAACTACGTATAACATTTTGCGTTTAGGGTTTGCATATTAATTCATATATAAAATATATTTATCATGCTTTTTGTTACAAAATAGGAGTTGGTAAAATTCAAAGGTTCATTTTGATTTGTGAGCAAATGAGTTTTAAAAATAAGGGTTAATCATGTTTCCTCCTATATTTTGAGTTAATATTTAAAATTTTCCCTTTTACTAATAAATAAGGGAGATTTTTTGAGTATTAATTCAATCTACAATTGAAAAAAACACTATTTTCCCTAAAAATAATGAAAATCTTAATAATTTTTTTTAGTAATTTAATATATAAAAAATCATGGTAACCCGCTTGTATTTATTTTTATATAGATGTCAAATCCTAAAAATTATTATACCATAATTATCATTTAAATACCTTTTTATATGTATAGGATAATTCTTAAGTAAGAATGTCATGAAATTTTTCTTTTATGAACATTAATTATAACTACTCATTAGGAGCAGGTGACATTATAGTGACGAGATATGCTAAAAATAAATTTTGTAATTAATAAGTTTTTTTTTTTTTAAATAGTTGTAATTAATAGTTTTAAAAGTTAAATTTTAGGACGTTTTTACTATCTTTAAACAAAATGAAAATATGGGCACCTGATATAAAAAAAATAAAATAAAATTATATATGGATAGTAACATGGTCCCAGTAGAGTGTTTAAGTGCGACAACGGGTTGTATGGTAGATCACATATAAGAAAGGGACAAGATAAACTAAGATTGCCGTATTTCATGTTGCCTTCACTATTTAATTGTTACAATTCACCATCACGCATCAATTGCATCTGGTCCAATCTTTGCATTCTTGATTCTTTTTTCTCTGATCTAATCACCCTCTATTAGTAATCTCTCCTTTCAATCATGTCCGTCCGATCGATCTATGCATGGTGGGGTCCCAACTCTGATACATACGTGGTCCTCATCATGTGTGGAACTTCGCAATTTTTTTTTTTTTTTTTTGCTTTTTTTCGTCTTTTATGGAATCACAATTTGCCATGGTACAAAATATGTACCGGATTGCCAAGAGGTGGCACCAACAACACCTTGCCTACTTAAAGGGTAGGGTTCAAGGCACAGTACCCTTAAAATTTGTGGACGATTTTTCCTTTAAAATGTTGGTAGACTTTTTCGGCTTTTGAAAGTTGTATTCCAAGTTATGATAGAGTCTTATCTTAACTAAATTCCGATAATTGTTTCATAGTGTCAAAAGGTCAAAAAAAAATAAAAAACGTATAGAATTCATTTTGTAGCAGTGTAAATTGGAAACAATCAAATAAACTATTGCAAATTAAAATTTCATATGAAAATCCTGCATATGATAACAAATGTACGTCCTAAAGGTTGTGAGTTTGAACCATGTTCCCTACCCTCAAATCTCCATCTAATTGTAGAGTGTATATATATATATATATATATATAATTTAAAAAAAAAAAATACATCCTTCCTAGCCTAGCCTTGCCATGCGGCCCATGCCATGCCATGGGATTTTTTTTTTTTCCTTTATCGAAAATGGATGAATTTAAAAAGATCTCTAACTTTGTTAATTAAAATATATATATCTCTAACAAATTGTTATAGAAATGGAATTTGATTTCAAAATTTTTTATATAATTATTATAACATATTTTCAGGATCCAACTAGTTGATATTCATGATGCAAGAAAGTAAGATATGTGACTAGTTTTTGGAAAGTTATGATGCAATTAAGAGGGTATTGGGATATAATCGAGATATGATTTGATTGGATATAAAATTTTGTAACTAATTTTCTATTATTTAAAATATTGAACTGATTAAAAATTATATTCGAATATTGTTAATTTTGGGGAGCATTTAAGTCAAATGTAATCTTTAAAAGATGTTTGTGTCTATTATTTTGGAAAATTATTATAAAATTTTTTATGTTTGACATAAAAAATCGGTCAACACTCAAATTATGAAAGAATGGATATAAATATGGAAAGTGAGGGCAACAAGAATGATGCAAGAAGAGCAAATAGGAGACAAACGAGTTTTTAACGTGGTTCAGCTTTTTGAATTGTGTTTACATCCATGGCTATAAGGGGAAGGTTATGATTAGCAGAGTTTAGGCTAGGGCTTTTTGTATCGTTTGGCTATCGTGTCTTGTATACGCATAACAACTCTTTTATATAGTGTTAAAGTTTCTTATTTACATATGATTGGGCTAATAGGATAATAGAAAAACTAAGATTTCTTTTCTATTTCATGTAAATTTACATTTAATACATCCATATTCAAATCAAAGTGCAAATCTGACATCTTCCTCTTTGAAAAATGATTTTCTTCTTGATATAGAATATTTCTTGTTTTTAGAACTTCGCTTTGTCAAAAAATTACGAGTTGATGATATGTTGTGAGCTTACTGTCTTACCATAACCTTGAGCTTCTTTATGCAAGCTGATCAACTTGATCTACTTCCATATGTTCTTACTGACATGACATTCATTGACTTGTCACAGGCTGATGGGCTTCATTACATCTTACTTCCTATTTGGCCTCTTGGGCCTATTGATGACCCTATTTAACTTAGGGTTTGGGTACTATTTTTGGACACAAGATAAGCCCCTTAATTTTCAGTAGGAGCTAGTTATTCTTGGTTGTGCTGGAAGCTTGATTGCTTGACTTTCTTCAAATTGTTAGAAATTTTCGCCAACAGCTTAACCTGGTCAGCACAACTATCACCCAATAGTGGTAACCATCATATCCCATTGATGCAAAGTGTATAAGAACAAGACGTTGTTTTACTTTGTGATGCGAAGCTTCATCCTAGATATTGGATCTATTACAATTATTATTATTTTTTATCTAACGACCGCATTGAGACCATATATGAGCAAAAGAGAGATGTGTTTGTGTCAGCTCTTATGTATTTTCGAGCATAAGATTTTCTTTTATCAAACGTTTCATCTTGCATTGCCATAAGTTTCTATTTTCAGTTATTTTGACCATTTTTACCCTGTGTTACTCTTTTAAGTTAAGCTTGAATTTTTATTTTGTTGCTATCTATTTTTCACTTGGTGTTTTCTTTTCTTGATATATATATGTATCTATATATATATATATATATATATCATTTGTGTTTGCCTAATATAAGTCATTAGGGTGTTCAAAAAATGTGTACTTTATTTTTGCTGTTGCATTTTGAGTCTATGGAGTAATCCTTCGATTGAAGGACTTTCGGTACTTAATATACGTTTCTTAAGGCATTAGATAGATGTCTCTAGGTTTCTTTTGGTTAGTTAGTATTACTACAACTATGGTTGAAATGTCGGGTCGAACCGAATTCGATTTGATTCATTTATGGATTCGACCAATTTGACACGAATTCGTTTAAGAAATGGGTTAACATTTTTTGATTTGACACGAATTCGTTTATAAATGAATAACACAACACAATACGATTAATTGGTTTATTACTTGAATAGGATCCAAACTCAATAACCCGTCAACTCATTAATTCATTTAACCCGTTTAATTCGTTTAACTGTTTAACCTATTTAATTTGTTTAACGTTAAATTTGTTTAACCATTCGTTTATCCAAACATAAACATAACACAATAGATACAACCCATAAACACAATATAATAGATACCATATCCAATATGTAACAATTTCAGATCAATTAATCACACCTAACAAAATGATATGATTTTTGGTAATGCAATAATTTGTTATGGTTTCATTTTATCAAAAAATAAAACGAAAACAAAAATCAAAATACAGAGCCGAATCATTTTGGAAGATAAAGGTAGTGGATTTGGTGGTGGAGATGGTGGATCTAGCGGTGGGGATGGTGGATATGGTGGTAGAGCCATGGAGAAGGGCCTGCAACCGTGAGGGAGGAGGGTTGCGACCGTGACGGAGGAGGCATGGTGACTGTGAGAGAGGAGGGCTAGTGACTAAAAGGGATGAGGGGCGATGCCGACAACTGGTTGAAGGGCAAAAGAGGCAGCATCGACTACCGTGAGAGAGAGGTTGAGGGGGATAGTGATCGTGAGGGGTGGTGACCATGAGATAAAAGAGGAAAAGAGGCAACGCCAGTGATCGTGAGGGAGAGACTAAGAGGGGGTAGTGACCGTGAAGGGCGGCGACCATGAGATAGAAGGGAAAAAGGGACTGCGCCTGCGATTGTGAGGGAGAGGTAAGAGGGGGTAATGATCGTGAGGCCGTGAGGGAGAGTGTGTGGTGACTATAGAGTGTAGAAAAATGAAAATGAGTGTAGGGTTTGATGTGTGTGTATATATATGTGCATAATTACACGTAAACTGACAGGACCCAAACCAGATCTTATCTAGGCTCTCGTCTAGAGGATCCTGCCGAGCACTTCAACGGACTTCCTGAACCCGACTCGTCGAATTGAAGAAATCTAAGAAGAGAACCCTTAACTTTCTTAGCCGATTTCCTCGTTTAAACTTAAGAACTTAGATTTCTTAAATACAGTTGGGAGTGATAAAATTTTTCGCGATTTCATTTCAAAATGATTTTATAAAATTTCGGCAGCATGACGGTTGCATTTTTAACAAATCCAAAATTTACCTACGAGTAAACAAACACTTCAACTATAGTTTCATTTCCTCCCAACTTCTTTATCCACAATCATGCAATATCATAACTTTTTCCATAAAAAATAAGCATGGACTCATGTTAAGACGTACATGTATATACATCATATGTAAAATGCATAATATTTACAAATATACAATTCTCAAATACAAGTGTCCTAGTTATCATGTAATATACATTCATATACATAATTTACACAAGATGTTTTTGGTGACTCGTCCCACCTATAGGTATATGAAAAGAGAGTGTCGTCACTCCATCGTCCTACGACAGCGCTCAAAGATATAAATAAGCTACACAATCATCAAACGAGTTAGTGCAACAAAATCAAATAATATATTACGCACTAATGAAATAAACGATAAACTTAGTTTCTTAAGATTTCAAAATCTTAAGGTTTTCTTCCAAAATCCCCATGTATAACCTTCCAATACTCTATCCATCATGGGCGTTATAAACTAACACCAACGTAAAGCTACTACTGTAACTCAACCACTACGACAAGGAATTTACTGCATCGCTCGTCGGGTGATTAATCTCATAACTGAGCAACTACAATACGGAATTTTCTGCATCGCAATTGTAGTGCTAAATTCTGGGCGACTACGAGTGGAATATACTGTATCGCCACGTAGTGCCAAACTGTCAAATAACCAACTACGTGCGGAATTGTCTGGATCACAACGTAGCGCTATACTTATTAGTAGAACTGAGCAACTATGGACGAAATTTTCTACGTCGTCGCGTAGTGCTAACTTCTCTATACTCTGAGCAACTACGGACGGAATTTTCTGCGTCGTCACGTAGCGCTAAATCTCATAAATTCTTAAGGCATATACATGAGTTTGTAAAACTATATTTATTAAGTGCAAAAGCACAAAACTAATAATTTTTGGAACTTTTGAATACTCTTTTGATTCAACTCTTTCTAAAGCAACTTAATAATTTATTTCAATTACTTTATGGATTCCATAAGAACCCATATACTCACACTTTAACTTTAATGTTGGAAAATCATTTTCATTCTCATTTAACATTTATGTACAATATGGAACATAATGAAATGAAAGTTAGCATAAGTGATAGTACACTTACTTCGAAATCGCGCAAATCCGAATCAAGTGTCTTGACGAGTCTCTCGGACTTCGCTCGCTCGCTCGCTCGTCACCTACATGATAATTTTTTATTATCACTAGTGACAACTCATAACTCAACTTTAACTTTACAATAACATTTCTAATACAATTTTATCAAAAACTATCCTTTTTGCGCTATAACTTTTCAATTCGATTTTTACTCAACCTAGGCTCTCTAACTCCGATTTTTTCACAAAAGTTTCAGTTTTGGACCTCTAAGGATATGCCCACGCAGTCCGTAAAATTTTTAGAGGCCCGAAACGAAAAATCAAATTTTTAGGCCTCTTTGATATGCCAAAACAGAATGTAACGCAGCCTCCTGCTCGAGGCTCCGTTTTCCTTCGTTTTTTTTCCTACGATTCACTTATCTCACATTCTAGTCACACGTCAAATTTCGTCGAAAAATTTTATCGTTTACTATGTCAAATCTACAAAAAACACCATTTTTCGGACATTTTTTTAACGTCGAACGAGCGACGTTGGTTTTTCTTTCATATCTAAGTTTCTTTTACTTATTTATAATCAAATAAACTCATTTCATGCAATAAAAATTGCATTTGCATAGCTATTTCACTTATCGACTCTTTAACGGTACTATTTTGCGCATAACTTGCGCAATTTTTATCGGATTCGATCCGTTGCAAAACCTATGATTTTCTGTGACTCCTAGGCATCACTTGAGGTGTAGAACATCCCATATAGGTCAGTTTTGCCCAGGTTATCTCCAACCCATGATTTGAGTTTGGAATTGCAAAAATTGTCTAAACTAGCTCTTTTAAACTTCTACCACTTCTACATGCTTTTCTATGCTTTTCCAACCTCAAATATGTCTAAATTTGAGTTCAAATCACTCTAATCTCAAAGCTTTTCTACTGGTCTTCACAGCCATGACGCACACACAAACACTATTTTGTCATTTAACCACTCACAACTCACTCACCAATTTTATTAACTACTTGAAGTGTATGTAAAACAAATTTTTGTTTCTACTTTGATCAAGTGGATGGCAGCCCATATTTACAACCCTAAGCTATCATTTACACATCTCAACTTATCATTTAACTCTCTACAATAATTACTTAGAGTTCTACCATAATTTTGAGGGTAAAATACCCAACACAACATAAAAAAATTCTACACAACACTCAACAGCCTAACTACTTCAATTTCAGCAATTATAAGGAAGAAAGGAGATGAGATCTCACTTGATTCTTGCTTAGGGAAGTGAGAGAGACTTGGAAGAGGTCCTAGAGAGGTGGTTTTGAGGTTTGGATGGGCTGGGAGGAGCTTTCTTCTTCCACTTTTCTTTGCTGTTCAGTTTCTGCTCTCTTTTCACACTAGACCTGCTCCTTTGCATGTTTGATCTGTTTGCTTCCTGATATGCACGACCAGATTTGCTGCTCTTGCCTTTTTGCTCTCTCAATTTCATTCTAAGTCTTGTATTTATACTACTAACACTTTCCTAAATTGCATTAATACCCAATTTCTTTTAAATTTCACACCACTTCCTCTCTATTCTTTCTACTTCTTACGACTACCCTTCATTAACTTTTCTGGCAGCTTTACTTCTCTTTTTATTTTTCTTCTTCAATTTTGCTTCCAAGTGTTTTGTTTATATATCTCATTAACATTTTATGGAATATCAAACTTGTCTCTTTGATTTGTTTTGTCTATCACTCTTAGTTAAATGTTTGGTTACTTACTTGTTAACTACTAATTCTACATGACATTTCCTCTAATTTTTATTTTTGAATTTAAACGTATCATCACTTATAATCTATTACTTGATTATGGATAAACTATTTTATCCTTACTAATGTTTATTGTTGTAATTCTAGAATGAGCGTTCGCTCATCAATGAATCGATTTAGATTAATACTAACTAGATTTATTACTTAACTTCACAATCTAGTTTCACTCGTTAGTAAATTAAGAATCGGATCTAGGGGTTTACAATTTATTCCCCCTTTACAAAAATTTCGTCCTCGAAATTTTAAATTGCGTACCTGACTCAAATAATCGAGGATATTGAGCATGCATCTGCTCTTCAAGCTCCCAAGTAGTTTCTTCTGACACGTGATTTCGCCATAGCATCTTCACTAGCGGAATCACTTTATTACGCAACACTTGATTTCTACGATCTAGAATCTCCACTGGCTGCTCCTAGTAGGTCATATTGAGCACGCATCTACTCTTCAAGCTCCAAAGTAGTTTCTTCTGACACGTGATTTCGCCATAGCATCTTCACTAGCGGAATCACTTTATTACGCAACACTTGATCTCTACGATCTAGAATCTCCACTGGCTGCTCCTAGTAGGTTAAGTTCTCTTTCAACTGAACTGGTTGCTCTTTCAGAACATGTAAAAGGGTCAGCAATATACTTGCGAAACATGGAGACATGGAACACATTATGAATATTGACTAACTCTGGCAGCAGCTTCAATCGATAAGCCATTTCACCCACCTTGTCCACTATCTCATAGGGGCCTATGTACCGTGAGCTCAACTTTCCACGTTTCTCGAATCTCAAAATACCCTTTCAGGGTGAGACTCGTAGGAATACTCTATCACCCATTTCAAACTTTAAATCTCGTCTTCGATTGTCCGCATAGCTTTTCTAACTGTCGCTTACTATCTTCAATCGTTCTCTTATCACATTTACTTTCTCGGTTGTATCTTGGACAATCTCTGGGCCAATCAATCTTCTTTCTCCTACTTCATCCCAAAAGATTGGGGTTTTGCACTTTCTATCATACAACGCTTCATATGGTGTCATGTCGATGCTGGACTGATAGTTGTTGTTGTAGGCAAACTCTATCAATGCTAGGTAATTATCCCAGCTTCCTTTAAACTCCATCACGCACGCTCTTAACATATCTTCGAGAGTCTGGATGGTTCTCTTTGATTGATCATCTATTTGCGGGTGAAAAACAGTACTGAAGTTCAATTTGGTGCTCATGGCTTCTTGTAGCTTCAGCCAAAACCTCGAAGTAAACCGAGGATCTCTATCTGATACAATGAACATCGGTACGCCATGCAGCCTCACAATCTCATCCACATACAGCTGTGCTAATCTCTCCAGAGAATAAGTATTCTTAGTAGCAAGAAAATGAGCGAACTTCGTCAATCTGTCAACTATCACCCAAATGACATCGTGTCCGCTCTGTGTCCTGGGAAGTCCCATCATGAAATCCATCGTGATCCTTTCCCACTTTCATTCAGGAATGGATAAAGGCTGTAATAAACCTGCTGGCTTCTGATGCTCAATCTTAATCTGCTGGCAGGTTAAACACTTGGATACGAACTTTGTTATTTCCCTTTTCATATCTCTCCACCAATAGTGGTCCTTCAGAGTCTGATACATCTTCGTACTTCTTGGATGCATGGCGTAAGCTGAGGAGTGGACTTCTTCCATGATTTCTTTCTTTAATTCTGTTACATCTGGCACGCATAATCTTTGTTCCAAGACTAGTGTTCTGTCACCTCGCAAGGTGAAGCTGCTTTGCTGCCCAGCCTCTATTTTGCTTCTCCGTTTCATCAAATACGGATCTTGAGCTTGTAATTCCTTGACTCTGTCCACTAACACTGGACGAACATGAAAGGCTGCTAATAAAGCACTTGAATCTACTGTCTTCAAACTGACCCCTATGGATTTCAACTCTATTAACAGTGGCACATACTCAGCTTTTAACCGAGCTAAGGAACTAAAGGGCTTCCTACTTAGTGCATCTGCCACTACATTAGCCTTACCTGGGTGATACTCAATGGTGCAATCATAGTCTTTAATGAGCTCCACCCATCTTCTCTGTCTCATGTTCAACTCTTTCTGCGAGAACAGATATTGCAGGCTTTTGTGATATGTGAAGATCCTGCAGGGTACTCCATAAAGATAGTGTCGCCATATTCGTAAGTCAAACACCACTGCAGCTAGCTCTAAGTCATGTGTTGGATAGTTTACTTCATGCTTCTTTAATTGCCTGGAAGCATAAGCTATCACCCTATCGTGCTGCATCAACACACAACCTAAACCTTGCCGGAGGCATCATAATACACTGTAAACCCCTCACTTCCTGAGGGAAGTGTAAGCACTAGTGCCGAGGTCAATCTCTTCTTCAGCTCATCAAAACTATTCTGACATGCTTCTGACCAGACGAACTTCTCTTCTTTTCTGGTTAACCTGGTCAAAGGAGTAACAATTTTCGAAAACCATTCTACGAACTTTCTGTAATATCCAGCTAAGCCCAAGGAACTTCTAATTTTAGTCACGTTCGTGGGTGGCTTCCAATCTACAATAGCTTCTATCTTCTGAGGATCTATTGAAATACCCTCTGCGGATACCACATGTCCCAAGAATGCCACTCGATCTAGCCAGAACTGGCACTTGCTGAACTTTGCATAAAGCTGATGCTCTTTTAAAGTCTGCAATATAATCCTCAAGTGCTCTGTATGCTCGTCTCTACTATCTGAATACACCAGAATGTCATCGATGAAGACTATTACGAACTTGTCCAGGTAAGGTCTGAAAACACGGTTCATCAAATCCATAAAAGCTACTGGGGCATTGGTTAAACCGAATGACATCACCAAGAACTCATAATGCCCATATCTAGTCCTTATTCTTATCTAGCCCTACAAAAATTACAGTAAGAATGCTCTCATTTTGAGGATTGTCGATGTACTTGAGCTCTTTAGGAAATGGGCTATGTAGTCCTCTAATGCTTTCCCCTTCTTCTGAAAGAGCATTGTTATATAACAGGATGACACATGTTGCCTCCTTAAGGCTTCATGGTGTTGCAAAAATAGTTCTTGACATTATTCCCAACCTGTAATACTCTCGGCTGAGAATTTTTTAAACCACTTTTGCAAGGCTTTTCCTGAATGTCTATCAGCACAATTGCTACATTAACTAGAGGCAAATTTTGTGTATAGCCTCTTACTCTTGTTTTACAGTGGGGTTCGAGTTGACTTGATGACAACCATGATTCAACTATTGCTGGTGTCCAGCGACTAACGTGTGCTACTCTAAATTTGTTCCCTCTTCCATGCTTGGAAGACCACCCAACCATGCACTTCTTCGGGGAATTGTACCTTGTGTTTGAGAAGTTTTAGTTATTGGTTATTAGAAAATAAATGGAAAGAATGTAAATTTGGTATAGAATTGATTGAGCTAGATATTTTTGGATGCTTCCTTTAGTGTTAAAATGTTGACGTAAAAAATCGATCAAGATCCAAATCAATGCAAATTAAATTTGAATTATGAAAGAATGGACATAAATATGGAAAGCAAAGGCAAAAAGAATGACGCAAGAAGAGTAAATAGGAGATGGGAGAGTTATAAAAGTGGTTTAGCCTTTTGAATGATTTCTACATCCATAGTCATATTATTTCTAGCGGGGAAGTTGTGATTTAGTAGAGTTTTTTGTGCATGCATAAGGACTTTTTTATATAGTGTTAGAGTTTTTTATTTATATATGATTTGATTACTAAGATATAGGAATGACTAAGATTTTTTTCCTACTTTATGTAAATCCACATTTAATACATCCATATTTAAATCAAAATAGAAATTTGACAGCTTCCTCTTTAAAGTTATCTTCTTGATATAGGATATTTCTTGTTTTTAGAACTCCACTTTGTTAAAGCAATTGCGAGTTAATGACATGTTGTGAGCTTACTATCTTACTGCGACCTCAAGCTTCTTTATGTGAGTTGATCAACTCGGGCTACTTCTGTATGAACTGATGTGTCACAAGTTGATGGGCTTTATTATGTCTTACTTTCTTTCTCGGCTTTTGTGCCGGCCGTCTATTGGTCTTTTGGACCCTATTGAACTTGTGGTTTGAGTACTATCTTTTGGTACAATATTTTATTTTGATTTCAAATAAGAATGAATCCATTAACTTAAAAAAAGAAAGAAAGAAATCGTTTTGTTTCCTTTTTTTTTTTTAATAAAAATGTGTAAGGCTAGACACATCTGCTTGAGAAAGGGAATTACACATCTGCATGAGAAAAGGAATTATCATGTCTCAACATTTTAGAAGACGCATCTTGTGGTGTAGAAATAGCATACTCATGCACAAGCATTGCCGATGGCCACGTGAATATAGTTTGCTTAGGACCCCATGTTGTACAAGTCTTATTACTTAAAAATAAAAAATATATATATGGTGATATAAATCTAGTTCAATAATGGAGTAAGAGATTGTTAAAATAAGTTCATAATATGTGTAAGAACAGATATCTAATCGCCAATAAGATAAGGTTATACACAAAAAAGAAGATATTCCAAAAACAGTGACACACAAACACTAATAAAGTGAGAGAAAGGATAGAAAGGTGAGTGAAAATGAGCCAAGAAGGTTCTTGTCTTGTTAATTAGCTTTGTTTGAAAGCATGTCTGTTCCTAGTATTTTTGGTCCTAGGATACATTTCTTTGTCCTTTGTCCACCTATAACTATAGCATGTTTCCGTTATTTACATGTAAGATTGCTACAATAGAAACATCTTCACCTAATGCTAGTTCCTCTTGTACCTTTTATCAACATAATAGTTAATGGTACATGTATCATTACCTAATATAATTTAGCAATAGAGAGTAGTCATTCAGTCTATTAATGTCCCAAGTTTGGGTCATTAAAAAACTGGTACTATTTAAAAAGAAAAAATTGTAGTTAATAAGTAATTTCATTTATTATCTAAATATATTTTATTTCTATTTTAATTAAATAAAGTTAAGTATACACCAGCTTGTAGTATATATATATCTCAATCTCTCAAGATGTTAGAGATTCAGTTCATACCCAATACATATTGTAATTTGTGTAAATAATTTTTTATTCTTTATTGTGGAATTAGCTATCTCCGTTCATGGGAGTAGATTTTCCGACTGTGCAAATAGTATATGTTCTTAATAGATTTTGATGAACCTTTTAGCGTTAAAAAAAATAATAATAAAAAGGATTATATTATATTATAAGATCAAATGAAATATATATATATATATTAAAACAAGGAAAGTTGTTTCTTTACTTATTTTATGTTATTGTACTTTCATCTCATATTTGTAAATATCATTCATATTATCATATGTCCTCTTACTCACTTTTAATGATAAATGTAGTGCGTACCATAATTTCAAATTTCAGACAGATCTATTAGCAACAGGTAATTTATATATGATTAACATAATCAAATACCCACATCTAAGTAGGTAAGAAAAGATCATCAAATTTCTACTTTGGAGATTTCTTAGCCTAAAAGGCCTTCTAATCATCAAAATTTAACATCCCTTTACTTCTCAATAATTCTGATTTAGTTACTGAACATTGTCGATTACCCTCTAACCGTTGTAGATAGTGATACACCAAATACAATGATTACACTAGAGTTTAGACATATAGAACTTACCAATCAACAAGCTATAATATACATCTATGTTATCAGTGCCACAGTGGAGACGAAATTAACTGTACAACATAAACTTTATTAATTCTTAGAACTTGTACAAATACAATATAGTTCAAATCTTTGTCTCAAAGACCATAAAAACAACAAAAAAAACTATGAGAAAATTAATTAATTCAATGATAAAAACAACAAAAAAAACTAAGGCACCAAAGGATAATTTGAATCAGGTAATTAATCATCCGTCTCCATGGTATATCTAAGTGGTTGGTTGCAGAGGTCTCCTAACTTTGATTGTTTTTCAAGCGTAAAAAGATATGTTTAGCTTTTATTGTTAAATTTAATGAATGTTGCAGCAACACCTAACCCCTACAAAGTGAACTCCATGTTTGTGCATAGAATCTTTAAAATTATTTGGTCATATTCTTCCTTGTTCATATCCTCATTCAATAGATTAAAGTGAAACAGGTAATCTCCTTGTTAAATAAGTACCAAAGCCAGCTAGTTTTCAATGTGATGTTGTAGGCCACAATCTTTTGGGCAATGCAATGCCACTCATAATAGCATCTTTGTATGTATTAATGCTTGAGATATATTAACACATATATTAATACAGTGTTAGGCAAGGCTAGCTCTAGCACCTTTAATAGCTACTATAGAATATATTAACAATTCTTTGGAAAAGGATCCACAAACTAAAACCCCATATCTTCGAACTTTAGGTTACACAAAATCTTTTACACTATTTTCTTTTTGGCTCTCTTTTGAGCTTATGTCCGACAATATAACCCCACCAAGGAAATTTTTTAAAGACCTTAAATACTTTATTGAAGTTTCATAAAATGTTTTCCTGTCTGTCATCATTTGGTGGGAGAAAATGTAAGCTACCACCTAAGCTCAAAGTAAAAGCAAAGAAATAAAATTTCAAAAAGAAAAAATAAATAAATAGAAAGAAATAGAACTAAGTAATTATATTCCTCCACCAATGTCAAAGTTAGGAACATATGTACTTTAAAGAAAAAGCTAAATATACTTTTGATGATGCTCTTGTCGGCCATGATTTCACCATTGGAAAGAAATCCTCTTTTGTTATATCAATTGAAGATGTTTTTTTTGGATCATTGAAAGGGAAACACAAACTTATATTTATATACAATCCAAGATGCTAGCTCTTGTTTAGTTTATCTTCACTTCATTTTGATGAACAAACTTGAAGCACAATCTATTAAGATATTCTTCCTTTAGTACCCAAATTGACTTGGAAAGTCACTTTGATTGTAAAATAATAACCATCTAATTTCATAGATAAATACTCATTTAAGAAATCCTTCAGTTATGATATTCAATACAAAAATTTCAGAATTATATATAGACGGATTTCACTAAAATGAAATGAAAACATCATGTACAGACTAACAAAATTATATTATTAATTAAAGCCTTCAAATTTAAGTCTTAATTTGATCTTAATCTAGCTAACTTTTTGTTTTATTAAAGATCATTAGATATTATATCGTGGTTTGTAACATATATATGTATGGGTCTCCTTAGATATATATAAGGTATCGATACACTTAACAAAAAAAAAAGAGTAATTACATTTTAAAATTGTTTGTTATAATTTATTATACATTTATTATATATAATTACAAAGAATAAGATTATATTTACAACAATTGACAGATAGAATCACGTTTATCGATTATAGTAAGATATATTTAGTTATAATCAGATATAATAAAAATATAGTAAATTACAATTAAAAATTTTATAACGCAATCACTTTTCTTTTTTTTTCATTAAGGATATTGATACTTCGGATATATTGTAGAATGTGATATATATACACACACTTGTGGTTTATAATTTTTTATTTACACAATTTTTTTATCAAATTTTCTCTCTTTAAATAAATTCTATAATTTTATATTAAAAATTAGTATAAATAGATTCTCTATGCTCAATGTTTTTAAATATCTTTTTCTTAATCAATCTTCATTTTGTCAAATACTCAACTTCAACAGCATCTCTGCTGGCTGCTTCTGCCCACTCACACAAAATCAAAAGCAAATTCCAAGTACATCCATATACATAGAAGCATAAACACATCCATCCAACTTTTGTAATGAAGAAGAAATTAATTGGGAATACAATCATCAATCATAAGAAAAAATATATATATATATTATTAATCTACAATAACTTGTTTGGATTTCTTGGAGGCTTCTTCAATAATGGTTAAAGTGGACTACACGCATTTACATTACTTTTATTCTGCTCCAAAATGGGTGCATCACACCGCCATTAATGGACCCACCAAGCCCAACATAAAAAAAAAAGCTGGATCATATCTCCTCCATTTATTGTTGCTCTTTCTCTAGCTAGCTTTCAATCTTAGCCGTCTGATCACATTCTGATTACCATCATTTCTGGGTCCTTTTCTGATCAATCTCCACGTACACATAATGATTTTTACTGTTATTTTGGTATAATTAGCAATGCTCATCGCACGATGGGGAAAAAAGTGGTGGAATTTTCTTTCTTAAAATATTTTCTTGTATTTGATTTTTTTTTTTTTTTAAATGATTGTTGTGGACATTGATGACACGAGAGAATTCAAATATATTATCATTTCAAAAGGATTATAAAGATCGAAAGTGGCTGCAGATAATGATCTCAAACGTATTCCATTTATATTTTACAGTAATTTTTCTTTACGTATAATTAAGAAATCTAATAGTAATGATCAGCTATTTATAATTACGTATAATGTACTTTTTGCGATCTTTGAAGTTGAAAATTAAATTGAAGGGGCAAAATATCCAAACAGCTGTAATTTTTGGAGCCTCTCAGCCTCACAACTTGACTCATTTTTGCATTCTAATTATTACTTAAAAATAACCTTTCACACTCACACGTACTCAAAAAATAACGAACAATCATATTTTTAAAAACTTTTGATATATTTGAATCATTATATGAAAATCTAAAGATATCGACTATTTCCAAAAAAAAAAAAAAAATCTAAAGATATCAATTATTTTGTATTTTTACAGGTCATTTATAATCGCATTTAACTCTTCTAAAAAAGTTAAAATAAAGCCCAAATTACCACCAACAAAAAAGTTTATACACTTTTAATTAGTATTAATTTTTAATTTTGTATTATAATATCTTTTACTATTTGCTTCTAGGAATCTAAGAAAAATGAAGTATTTTTGGGGGATTCATATTTTTGTTTATATATATATATAAAGATAAATTTAGTTATTTGGTTAATGGTAGAAATAAAACATGCTTACAACTTGCACAACGAATCCAAACAACCATGGAGCTCGAGGCTTCTCATTATTGAAAAGAGCTAACTTTCAAAGATGAGCCCAGTCCAATAACAAAAGTCGGCCCAATTTTATTAATAATTTGTCTCCATCATATGGTTTGAGGACTAATTTAATGAAGATGACAATCGAGTTAGATTATATCGATTTAAAATTTGAACTTAAATTTATGATTTTAATATTAATTCATTAATTTTTTTTAAAAATTTAATTCATTAATTTTAATTCAATGTGTCATCTACCATTAATTGCTTTACTTTTTTTAATTCTTGAATGGAATAAAAATAAAATAAATGGATGTTAAAACTATAAATTTAAGTTGAATTTTTTAGTTGATATAGTTTAATTTTTAATGAAAATTTAATAATTATATCATAAAAATGGTGGTCCTTTTCTTATACAACAATTAATGAGGTTTTTTTTTTTTTTTTGGGTTGGGAGAGGGGGGGGGGGGGAGGGCGGGGAGGTGGTTTGGTTATTGATGAGTAAAGATTTATTGTCATATTTTTTTTTTTTAAACTTTGAATAATTTAGTGACGTATCAGTAAAAGAATAATGGATGACTAAAACTGTTTTATTTTTTTCTTTTATTATTACTCAAATAAATTCCTCTTATAAAAAAATAAGTAAAAATTAGCACAAAAAAAAAAAAATTTGATAGAGAATTCTTGTTCGTTATTGGGACTTCACTTAAGAGAACGAAAACAACCGTAATTATTATGAAAACACAAACATAATTGCTGTCCAAATGAGTTAATTGATTCTATTATCATTTTTCCATTTTATAAATATTTAATTTTCAATAATTTAATGTAAATTAATTTCAGAGGAACAACCAAAATGCAACAAGAAAAATTGTTGATTAATAAGAAAACAGATACACCTAAAAAGGGATATAGAACACCTTTCTCTCAAAGAAAAATCTAGACAATAAATGAAAAGGAGATAAAAGGAGTGTGATGCTGTATATATATATAAATTGGAGTGTGTCACGCAAAGGAGTAGACTATAACCTCGGAACGGATTACTTGTTAAAATAGAAATTAGTATCCAAGAGGCTCAAAACCTAAAGATTTAATGGTGCATTTGTTTGCACACAAGTAAAAGGATATGAAATCGGAATGGTCTAAAATTGGATTGATGTATTAGAACAAAATAAGTTGTTTACTTCAATTGCAAGAATCGTAATCATAATTAATAATATTAATTTTGAGATGTTTATTTTAAATTGAAATTGCAATGAATTATTTGAAAGTTACAAAAATGTTCTTAATTAGAAGTAAGTATTCATTTTTAGCATTTTTGAAAGAAAATTATTATTTTTTATTAAGAAATATGTATTTTTATATAATAATATTATGCTTATCAAACTATCTTTTAAAAATAATAATGATTTTTTTTACTAATAAGTAATGTTATCTACCATACCATTGATAAATATAAACTAGGGTTTTCTCACTTTTCTTTAATTTTTTTTTTTAAACAAAGGTATAAAAGACCATTTTATATTTGAAAGGGAAAGGGAACGATCAAGAGAATCATAAATGGTGTGGCCAGGAGGGTTAGTTGGTGAGAGGCGGGGGGAGGGGGGGGGGAGGGGGGGTGTGCGGGGTGACGGCGAGGGGTGGGGTTTGGCGCTGTGCAAAATGATAATCCTATTCCTAGTGTTTCAAAAATCGTCGGAAATTGGCAATTTTTCAGTGATAAAATATTGACCAATATACTACCGGTTCGATAAGGGTTAAGATCGACAATCAAAATAAGACGAGTTGGTCAATCAGCTGAATCGGCCCACTAATCATTAACCGGCATGATTTCGACGGTGATAGATCTGGTTAGCATCGTACCTGAACAGAAGAAAATGAGAAGAAAGAAGGAAGAAAAAGGAGAATGCACGGTGTCGGTAGATTTGACGATGAAGAAAAATGTAACACAACTATAGAAAATGAGAAGAAGAAGAAGAAGTCTAGTGGTTTAGAGAGAGAGAGGGGTGGAGTGGAGCGGTTGATAGGATTTATGTGTTTAAGATTGTATATATATATTAAGACAAATTACACAAACCTCTCTTGAGGTTTGACGAAAGTACACACCAATATCCAGGTTTTAACCCCTAATGTTTTTTTTTTTAAATCAGTTTATACCTTTTGATTTCAAAAAATAATAATTTTTTCTTATCAAAATAGTACTTGCTGAGTAACCCATAAATCGTTAACGGCTGTCTTACCAGTCAATTAGCAAGTAACGATTTTTGGAATCATGCTCGTTTCATAGCCCCAAATTTGTGTAGGACCTACATATTTCATTTCCATTACAGATTAATTTAGAATAAGTAAACATCAACGATCATATCCATTTCTTATTCTCATTCCCTAATCTCTCAAGTAAACACACTATAAATTCGTTTATACGTAAATATCATGAATTGGTCTCAACTTAAATTCTTATTGGGTTGACTTTATTTTTTAAGAGCTAAGGCCCAATAGAGAGAATTTTATTTCAAGCCTAGATATGAGTTTAAGTCTATTGTTTTAAAGAAATGTCATTACTAAATGAACTCTAATCACGATTTGCTAAGTGAGTCCATTTTTATAGTCAAGTCCAATTGTGATTAAATGAAGGAAAGTCATTACTAAAGGAAGCCATTGGACTTACTAATTAAGCCCATAAGATTTAATAAATGAATCCATTTTCATTTAAAGAAAATTCCTAAAACTTGCCTGTAGTTTGAAAATATCTTATTTTTCCTACTCTAGTTTCATTTTTACTAAAAGTCACTCTGACATTAATAGAAAAGTGGAATCTGACAAGTGCAGACTTAGAAAAGACGTTTTTGCTCTTGCTTAAAATATTTTTATTTAAAAAAATAAAAAATAATAAAAAAATATGCAAAAATAAAAATTTTATAAATTAATAAAAATCAATCTCCATCGTCCATCTCTTAAATGGACGGTGGAGATCAACGCATCAAATGAAAATATTAAAAAAATAACAAAAATATAAGAATTTAGATTAGATCTCTACCATCCATCAACCTTCAATATGGATTTCATGTTGGATTCAGATTGGATCTCCACCAGTCGTGGACTCCATCATCATCATCAACCTTCAATATGGATTTCATGTTGGATTCAGGTTGGATGTCCACCAGTCGTGGACTCCATCATCATCATCAACCTTCAACCCCTTAGAACCATCATCATTAACACCACAACCATGGATTGTATCATTATCACCAACCTTCAACCCCTCTGAACCATCATCATCAACCTTCAATACCACTATCATCCCAAAATACCTAAACAAACCTCCTTCCAATCCTTTAACCTTCAACCACTCTGGTTTCAAACCACCAAACCTGCAGACCAGATCATCAAACCTTCCTCCACCAAACCACTACCACAGCCTCTTTCTTTCTCTTTTACCCTCCGTCTCTCTCTCCTCCTCTTTCTTTTCTCTCCCCACCTGGCTTTCTAGCAACTTTATGGGTTTTCAGCTGTTGAAAACCTAGAAATCCAGAAACCCAAAAGTCCATCATAGTGCTAGGAGAAATAATGAAAGCACTTGGCTGAAAAGAATTCTATTATTCAAAATGTTGTCCAGTTGAACCTATCACCAACTAATGTAAGTATGCTTGAGGCTGTCCATGAAATCACAAGATCCAGTACAGTTGTTGTGAGAGGTTTGATGTAGAGTTTGCACACTTCGCAGATTGATTCTCTGGAAAGATTGATAAAATCTTTTATAGTAGGAGGACACTATGTCTCCTCCTTTGCCAAACAACTGATAGATTACTCTGTTACGAGACCTTCAACCATTTCTTCCACGGCCTCTTCCTCTTGCCCTCCTCTGAAATTACTGTCTTTAAAACAATTATTATATGCCAACTGAGCTGAAGCATTAATCAAATCAAGTGAAGCAACAATATTGTGCTGAACCAAGCGACTTAAGCCTTCATAGCTCATTAGTAGATACTTCTTGTAAAGAAAGAAACCCCTACCTAGCTGTGGTAATTACAACAACCGGATCATATTCAGGTCCAAGACGTCCAAGGTCTAACAAACCAAGTCATCGTCTG
Organism: Litchi chinensis; assembly: GCA_019925255.1. Classification (NCBI taxonomy): domain Eukaryota; kingdom Viridiplantae; phylum Streptophyta; class Magnoliopsida; order Sapindales; family Sapindaceae; genus Litchi; species Litchi chinensis. Next base: position 10,090,931 of record CM034473.1, on the reverse strand, counting down.
TTAAAGGTTGACCAGCTATAATTAAATCCTCTCCAAAAGCCTTCATCTTCAACACAAATTCATTTAGCCATATTTCTCTTCCTGGTAGCCTGCATTTCAACTTTAATCTGTGGAACTTTTGTCTTGGACTGTTATAATTAAGTGTTGGCCGTTGATCAGCTTTGTCATTTGGTTGATGACAATTGACAAGTCTGTGAAGCAGGAGCTAGTCTGACAGCTATTATTAAAAGCGTGCATCATTAATTTTAAAGTTTTATACCAATTTTTCTAATAATGTTTCCATCATCCAATAATTTTGAAGATATAATTAAATTTGACATAATGTGAACATGTTGTGATCATTTGCTTCGGCTAATAGTGTTAAAACTCTGAAGTCATGGAGAATGATTTGGTTGCTCCATATACAATATTTTAAACCGCTTATCAAAAAATTTTATAACTTAATAATTTTCTCCATTCACCTCCCCCACAATTTCAAAAACAATCACGGCCCATTCCTTTTACATTAATTAATCTCTATTCGTTCGTTTTTTTTTTTTTTTTTTAAATTTCTTTTATGTTTTAATATCCATTTTTGCATTAATCTCTTATTGAATCGCAAAGCTAAAAATTAATATAGGATAAATCTCTAAAAAAATTAAAAGTTCTAAAGAATAGCAAATCATTTAAATGACTAATGAAGATCCATATCTACTTATTTGACAAAATAATTCTTCCTCATCTTTGGACCTTAACGTACATTCTTTTACACATACATAATTCTTGTAAATAGGGGTCCTTAAAAGTTTTAATAAAAATTATTATCTGTTCATCTTATGTTGCATCTTTGAGTGTATAAGAATATTAAAAAGTAGTGTTTAAAATATATTAGAAGTAGATTTGCGTAACAAAAGGAAGAAATTGTCAACATTTGGAAGAAGATGATGATAGAGGAATCTAATCTATTAGCGAGTGTTGAGCATTTAATGATTGATAAAAGACAATTTTTTCCTATATGCCGTCGATGAAGAAAAAAACAGATTATATTATTTGGATATATATATATAAACAATCTTATTATAGGTAATTTTAATAATAAAATAATTTGAGAAAAAGTGGGTGTGGTGAAAAATTTTATCGGTGGCCACTGATAATAATTTTCATATTTATATATATATATTGCTTTTAAAATGAGGACCCCGTTACTTTAAAAAATAAGGAACAATCAATCAAATTCATTTATTCAATTTAAATTAAATAGGAAGGAGAATTTATTTTAGAAAAAAGAATGTAATGGATGAATTTGATTGTCTTACTTTTTAAAGTAAATGAATCCTCATTTTAAGTACTATATATATATGACTTTATAATTAAGTATATTTGATTTTAAAAAGTAAGAACTAATTAATTAAATTCATCAATTGTATTCTCTCTCTTAAAACAAATTCTCTATTCTATTTAATTCAAATACAATGAATGAATTTGATTGATTGATCGTTACTTTTTAAAGTCAGGTATATTTGATTATAAAAGCATTATATATACATATATATAGAGAGAGCATATATCTTTTGGAGCCAAGTTAAAAGTTATATAAATGTTAGGATTATATGAGAACTAATATATGTTGGCACGGTTATATTATGCTTTGTACTTGTATCATGTATGTTGTATGGTGTAATGTTCATCCTGTTTTCATGATGGCTCAAACCAATTACAACCATGTAAGACTTAAAATTTCAGTAAGAGAATTTTAGAAATAGAAAATCCTTAATGATCATGATAATATGTATAATCTCAAAGAAAAATAAAACAAAAGGATAGAAATACATTCCTTATGTAGGGATAACAATTTCACCTGTAAAACCTCAAACCGGTGGATTTTCACCCATAGTGGGTGAGTGTAGATATGTGAAATTCCACACTTGAAGTGGGTTTGGGTTTGAGTGCCAGTTTATAAAAACATCCATATTTATACCCATGCAATTAATAAAAGCATAATATTATATATATATATATATATATATTGCTTAAGAAAACTATGTTAAAAACAATGTCGTGTTGAGCATAGTTTTACATACAAGCTCAAAAAGACATCGTTTTAAACCTTTATATGTCAAAGAATTTTGTTGAAACCCCTAATCCTTCAATCCTTGCTCTCCGTTTCCCTTTTTTTTTTTTTTTTTTTTTTTTTCCGTTGTTGTTGTTACATCCACCCATACTACACCATTGATCACATCATTGTTGCCACACCTACTAGGTAACCCTTTGCTAGTTAGTGTGGCGTGATTGTTGGGTTGGTGTTTGAGGTTTGGGTTTTGAGATTTTATGATGGTGAGGAGTGTTGTCGTTGGGGTGCATATGGGGTTTTAGCTTGAATGGATTTTGGTTTGATTGGTGAATGGAAGAGACAGTGAAGGTGAGGGTTGGCTAACCAAACCTTAGTTGGGAGGTGTTAGGGTTTCATATATTGATGTGGTAGGGTAGGTTTGGGAGGCAGCAAGTGATCAGATTTTGGTTTTTGGTTTGATTGATAGTAGAGTGGAGTGGGGAAACGAATGGTGTTCGAGTGAATTGGTGATGTTTTACATGTTGCAGGTTTGTGTGGTCGAGTGAATTGGTGATGTTTTGCATGTTGCAGGTTTGTGGGTGTGGTATGGTCCACCCATATCCGTGGGCACCTGTGAAAACTCCGGGGGTGTGAGCGTAAAATTTGTTTGTGGGTTTGGTCAAATCTATTTGAACTCGACTCGTTGTCATTCCTATCCTTGGGTTATTTTAGATTTTTTTTTTTTTGCTTTTTTTTTTTAAAATTTATTTGCCAATATAATTATTGAATTATAGCAATAATATTCAATCAGAAATGATGATTTAAATATGATAATAAGAGAAAAATTGTAAGCTATTTTAAAGTTACATTTCAATTTTTCATATTAAAAAAAAAAAACCTTGACTTAAAATTATAAATCACTGTCTAACTACAGAATATTAAGAAAAAAACAAAGGGATGATTGAATTTTAAAATCATTAATATATGAAAAATCATATTGATATAGAATTTCTGTTAGGAAACAAAAACATTGAAAACGTCATCCCCCTATTATCTCCATGAATACAATGTGGTCTATTGTAATGATGCAGTAATGGTGACAAAAGAAAATAAATATTAGAAACTGCTTATATTTAAACAGATTCAAAATTTAATATTAGAAACTATTTATATGCAAACAGATTCAAAATTATGTGGGGCCATTAGCATACAAAATTTGGGTCAAACTTTGACCCATAAACTGACATGTCAAATATGTGGCCCCACTGAATCTGGCTTGGTGGTCGCCGCATCCATGTTAATAATATTAATAAAAAAAAAAAAAAGAAGCCCTAGCCAGTTCTGATTATCAAGGACAATCAAAAAAGCAAAAATACAAGTAAAAAAAAAAAAAAAAAGATGATAATATGAAAAGGGGGGCTTTATCTAATTATCCAAAGCAACCTAAACCATCTTCTTTTTTTCTTCCTTTTTTTTTTTTTTTTTTTTTTACCGTTTTGCATTAAAAATCGAAGTCCTTTTTTTTTTTTTTTTTTGCTTGAAACATTAAAAAAAAAAAGCAAGTAAAATGTCTCCTCCCTGTCTCCTCCTTTCTCCATATCTCGATTTTCAAAGGATGGTGATAATCAGTCATTCCACATTGAGAAAACTCCAGGATTCGATCCTTGAACAGATTCACTTGACCAGTTTCCATATCCACCACCGGAAGGCATATCGTAATCGACCTTAACAAGGCCAAGATCATCCCCGGACCCAACTGGATTGGCCCCAGAAGAGTTAGAAGTCATACCAATTCCGTTGCCTAGATACCCTCCATTGTAGCTCCCACTTGAGCTCCCATTGTTTTCCATCACAGAAGATGAAGCTGAGCCCATGTTCACCAACCCATGAAGCAAACCCGGGTTGTTTTGAATGTAACTGTTATAGAAATGATTGTTCTGGCTTGATTGGTGCAAGTATGATGACCCTCCAGATTGTTGGTGCAATTGGAGCTGTGTCTGGATGTAAGTTTGTTGAAATGAAGGGTCTTGAGTGTATGGAGAAATGTCCTGATTTTGTAAGCTTAGTTGAGGTTGGTGGGGTTGCTCAAATGGGGTTTGCATTAGAGGATATGCCTGTAGTCTACTAGAGCTGGAGCTTCCATATTGAAAACTTGAGCCAAGAGCTATCATCTCTTCACGTCTTCTTGAGGTTTCGAGGGCCTGAGCCTCCTTTAAGCGCTTCGCGGCTCCTCCTCCGATTGGAAGAGTGTTGCTTTCTAGAATGGCCTTCACATCATAACGGTTCATGTCGAAATTGGTAACTGCATTTAGGCCTCTGAACTTTATCGCTGCAATGTCATAGGCTTCTGCTGCTTCCTCCTCCGTGCCTTTAATCATTATATTAAACACATTTACAATCCATCGGTTTCTATAAAATGCCATCCTAGAGTTCCATATCTATAACAATTTGTATTTATAACGAATTTTAAAATTATTTTTCAATTATTTATATGGAATGTTTGCGCACATGGAAAATTAAATTACTTACTAAAAGTTCCCAAGTAAAGATCTTTGTTTCCTGCCACTCTTCCAATCCTTGCTTGCCATCTTCCATGTTGGTGATGCCTGCTTGAAAAAATGTATACATATTGATAAAATATATATATATATATAAAAATAAATAGAAAAGATGGTAGACAAAAGTATTTGGAAGAAGAATTAGAACCTTGTAACTCCACGATACATGGATGCACCCCTAGAGAACCCACTACTCTTCCTGAAATCAATCACTAACAATTATTAAAATCGGAGAAAAAAAAAAAAGAAAAAAGAAGCTACTTCGACTGTCGTCTAACATGATACTAATAGATTTTATTTAATTCTTATGTGACCTTAAAATCCATCCCCTCTCATACCTTCGTATAGAGGCCACAAATTCTTGCCTAGTCATGTGTTTCATCTCCTCCAATTCCTTCTCATAGTTACTAATCTGAAACAAGCAAAAGAAACATACTTGCATCAACAATTAAGTATCACAATCCAACACTCGAAAATGAATTACAATAACTATATATGCATGTTTCGATAAGCTTACTGGGAAGTTGGTAGTGGTAGACGTTCCCCAATACTTGAGTGCCGCCAGATCATAAGCCCTAGCTGCCTTTTCTTCTTTGTCATACCCACCTGCTCAGAAAGATATTAATAAAAAGTTTAGAAAACGGCTTGATGATAACAATTAAAAGAAGCAGAAAGATGAAAAGAAAGTGGCAGTGCACTCACCAAGGTATACTGCAAGCCACAATGGATAGCAAAATGAGCATGAAAATCAAACCAAATAGTTAGTAACAACTCAAATATTGGTACTTTAATGATAATTTATCTCGAACCTAGTATGGTGTCAACAGTGTAACTTACCTTGTCGTCCTTTCCTTGATTGTCCTTCCCTCCTACAACTATTATCCCAAAGATGAGCTTCATATCTCCCAGTCCATCTATGCCTATAATTGCACCATTTACCAAATTTAAAATTCCAAACCAAATATAAATATCAAAATTGCTACTTTTATATTGTCTGCTTCAAAAAAAGAAAAAAAGTAAAAAAGAAAAGAAATTGGAGTATAAAATTTAAACATATGTATACACTTGCCCACCTTGTTACACCACGATATATGGAAGTTCTCTGGCCAAAAGTGTCCAAAGTCCTTCTAGGGGCAGCTTCAACAGTGTTATTAGTACTATTATCTCCACTTGTTTCACAAGTTGAACCTTTGCCACTGCCCATAGATAAAGTCAATGACTGTAAATTCTTAGCATTTTCCTGAAACTCATAACTACCAGAGGCGGCTGCTACAATGTTATTTTGCACTGGCACCAGGCTATTGCTTTGAAACAGGTAATCAGATTCATTGGCTTGAATTTCATTGAAGGCCACAAGATCTGACTGGTTCTCAGATTTACACACACCAAGAAAATCTGCAACCTTTGGAACTTCACCGCTTCCATGAGTATTTAACAAATTCCATTCTGCGAAATTAACAAAAATAATGGGAATATATATATGTCAGAAAGAGAGAGAGACAATATATATTTCGATTTAGATAAATACTTAAGGAACTGCTAGGCTCAAAATTTGAGCTTATAGGGTCTGAGAGTTGCCCAATATAGTATCAGAAAGAGTTTTATCATGAATATAAATATATCTAAGCAGGAGTAGGGAGATGTATATTTGTACCTTGGGCTTGAAAAGGATTGTCCATGTTATCATTCACTAACCCTAGATTAAACTGATGAGACTGTGATGTGTGAAGATGTGCTGGTAAGGAGGCATGGGTTGGAGATAGAGGGAACGAGAGCCAGTTATTTGAATTCATGGAGCCCATGTATGTATGTATACTCTTCTTGCGGCCTAGTGATGATGATCTTCGGATTTGCTTTGTTGACCTTCAACTAATCAAAATGGTCTCCAGCTACACAATAAGAATATATAAGAATACACTTGTGATATAGAAAACGGTTGAGATGACAAAGTGATATATTATAGGTTCAACCAAGCGAATAGCTAGGGTTTGGAGAAGCAGAACAGAAGGAAGAAGGAGAAGAGGTTGAAAAGAGAAAATTTTGAGAAGAATACAAGGGTTTTAAACACTAATACTCTCTCTCTCTCTCTCTCTCTCTCTACATACACAAATTTCAACTGAGTTGTTCCACAGCCACCCCTTTTGCACTGGTGATTTTAAGTTGTCTGACTCTAGACACCATTTTCCAACACTTGAAAACCAAGTTATCATTACTATAATAATATTTTGGTACATGTAGAATGGACACGAGTGCCATACTAATTAACTATTAGTACACAATACTACTTGAAGATCCTTCACAGCCTTTGTACTAAGACAAACCCACAATTCCAACTGGGATAATCCAAGCCCCACCTCTCTCTCTCAGCCCCACTTGGGTTTATTGGAACTCTCGTCCTCGTTCAATGCAATATATGACTCCCCAAAGCCCAGCATTCCCACACTCTGCAGATCATCTCTCTTAGTCTCCATATTGACCATTCTACGTAAAGTTACCTCTCTCTCTCTCTCTCTCTCTCTCTCTCTCTCTCTCTCTCTCACTCACCTACAAAAACTAAATATCAGCATATCAAAATTCATGAATCAGAAGATCTCCCTAATGGTTCAACTCACCAAGAACCAAATTTGTAGATCCCCGGGCTCTTGTATTTGATAAATTAGTGTTATGCGTACGGACATGCAGTATTATAAGCTAAAAATCCGACATATTAAACATTAAAAGTACTGGAAAGGAGTAAAAATTACTCTTACGTATTGTTCAAAATAGCGCCAAACTTATTATCTTAACAAATTATATATTATTATATAAAAATTTAAAAGATAAAAAACGATTGAAGGATTTCATTTGGTTCCCCAAGTAGAAATCTGTTGACCACCTAATTGGTTTTCGCACCCGTCAAAAGTTAATATCAGATTTATAAATAATAATAATAATAATAATAACAACAACAACAATAATAATAATAATAATAATATCCTCGTGCATGTCCTATACACACACTAGAAGGTTGCATTGTGCTACCAACTCATTGTTTATTTTCTTTAATTGTGCCATCCAGCTCATAAGCCTATGAAAAATCTACAAATCTAAACCATCCATTTTTATAATAATTAACGTCGTCCCACCTTTATTACTATCCCAATAAGGCAAAATGTGAGATCAAGCAAACTGTTTATTAAATTTCACCGCAGTTCTAAGGAATTGGAAAAAGTAATTGATCAACAATGCCTATAATTCGCGCATATATTTCTACATACCCAATCAACTGTGATATATTTTCTATTCTTCCTTCATCGCCTCCAAAACGTTTATCAAGATGTCCCTTGTACGTTTATGTTCACGTACATATATATATATATACACACACACACACATCAACTGTCCAATGAGCATTTCATATGTATACGCTTCGTTGGTTTAATGATGTTTGTACTAACAATATCTGTTGTAAATTTTTATCAGATGGACACATGAATAATCTACAACACCTGCCACGTTAGATTATACATGCCTATATACCCATGTACATATAAAAGAAACCCACATACGTACAAAAAATTCTATGCGAAAGTTAATATGCATATATAAAAATGCAGGGGTGTTCATTTCTCATCATTTGCAAACTGAGCTTTTCTGAGATCCAGACTGTTCTTCAGCGTTTGCTTATATAAGAAACTCAATACTACGGATCTGATGAACCCAAAAGGAAAAAATAATAAACAAAACATTCTACTTAACTACAGCGAAAGAAAACAAAATCACCTGCCATTCTTTTTTTATGTATGTCACAGTTCCCGCCGAATTCTTGTGGATATATATAAGTTTGGTTGACTGAAGTGCACCACAATAAGGGGGCAGGACCCACGTCTCTCGCTTTCTTCAACCTTTTCAAATAAAAAAAATCTCCAAATTATCAAAACCCTAAACCATGTAGTTAATAACCCAAAAAGCAAATGAAAAACAGAAATAGTAACCCTATAAATCGGTATTTGAAATAGTTTTCTGTTTCTAAACAAATAAACTTTTGTCAGTACAACATGGTTAAAAACAAAAAACAAAAAAATTAATAGTTTCTGGAAGAATATTTATGAAAGAATGCAAACTTCACCATCATGCACAGAGGAAAAAAAATAAGATCAAATTTAATAAAAAAATAGGAAATAAACTCACAAAGAAGTTGAAGAAACTTTACTTCAAAAAATTATTAAAAAAAATGTGCAACCCAGAAACAACAAGAATCTCAGTTTGTCCCTGAGTGTGAAGAGAGAGTTGAAAATTTATCTTGGAAAATGGGAACAGAAGAGAGTGATAGGGTAAAGGCATTAAATGGAAGAAGGTCACGTCGTTTCAGATATTGCGGCCAAAATCGAAGGAATGTGACTGACACGTGTCCTTCTTCTTCATTGATAGGCAAACAGAGTGCCCAATTATCCGGTTTGCATGCTTTGCACTAAAAAACACAATTTAAAACAAAACATCTTTGACCAATCTTTGACTATGATTTTTTTCTCTCACTATTATTACCATTTTGCCCATGAGGTCCATCTTTATCCAAATGCAACGTTTTTATCATCACTTCATCAATGTAGAGAGTTTAATGTGGAAGTTATATAATCTATTTCCGTCCGATTTATGGGAAAATTCAAACTGGGTTTTTAGTTTTTAAAAAAATGAGTTCATATATTCTCATAATTCTCCTTTCAACAGTATTACTCATAGTCGTCTGATTATATTAATCCCCATTTTGATTGTTTTTGTAAAATAAATAAATAAAAGAGAACTTATACGGTGAAGTGAAAATTGTGTACATAGTACAGAAATATACACCTGTTAAATCCATAGTCACTTAATTTCTCTCTCTCTCTTTATTTTTATTTTTTTCAATTTTAAATAATTCTCACGCCATGAAGGTTTGGAAGAAAAAAGAAAAACTTGAATATGGCTTTTAGAAATGCTTGAAGTACAATCTTACAAACATATAAGTGGATTCCTAATGAAGTTCAATTGAGTTTTAATTCCAATCACCAGTTTTTTAGAAAATAAAAGGATCCTGAAATTCTGAATTTGCTTGGAACTTAACAATTATGTATATTAACAATGCATATGGAATCCGATCCCAAAACTTAAATAGCTAGGCAACTGTTTTATTCCTACCAATCATATATATTCGCTATATATCCACTTCTTTTTAGATGAGCATGATATTGAGACTTCAAGAATTTTCTTGTCTTGTGCTTTGCATAATTTTGGATGACATGAAAACATGATCAATGTTGACATGCCAAGTTCAGACAACCAGCCAAAAGAAAAAAAAAGTGGGGATCGACCCATTACTACTCGAAAACTGTAATCTGCGCAAATAACTTCTTATTGGATGAAATTGATGGTAGAGGGGCATTTTGATAATTAAAGGGAAGTGAAGAGGGTAGATTTGGGTAAAGGTGCGCACAAGAATCCAGAGAGAAAAATTTGAGAGTTTCCAAGGAAAGTTGGGAAGAAACGCCGGGAAAGTGCTCGTGTCGCCTCGAAATGAAGCGCATGAAATTAGAAAGGCAAACGTATTTTCGTGAACCCCATCCTTTGTTTTCTTGTACATTATAAAACCCTTATTAGGGTTAGGGTTTAGAGTGGGGCTAATTGTATTGCTTATGAAAGGAAGTGCCGAGCTAACATTATATAAATTATTTGTAAGATATGATATGATCATCAAAACAAACATGTACTCTTGTTAATTTCAATTCGAACTTCTATGTTTAATTGGCCTCTCTCTGGATCACGTGCTAACATATTTCACATAAATTTAAGAAGCTAGCTAGTATAGCTGCTAGCCGGGTTGGATGGACTGGCTTTGCTTCTTCTTGTATTTTATGGTGAAGAGACTTTAGAATAGAAGAGACATATCCCTTTGGACACACCGATGATTCCAAAGAAAAATGAAATAACAACGTTACTATGTTTCCTATAATTTGCTCATCTCATGCTAATCCTTGATGGAATCTATATGACTGTTTGCTTTGAATACATATTGTTACAATTTTGTATTTGAACTTCACACCGTACACTAGAGAGGAACTTTAATTAATTGTGACATATTGATAAAATTTGGAGTAATTTATACTTGTTATCACAGTATGAGTCTTAAAAAAAAAAATTATAATGTGAAGTAAAATTTAATTTGATGCTTTTATTCTGGTTGTTGGAGTCGCTTATCCAATAAATTTCTCATGGGCATTTATGCCTTTCTACCAAATATATAATGTTTATAGTAATATTTACAATTATATAAAAGATGAGAAAAAGGTTTTGAATGCCGAAAACCTTCTAAATCAAGGTGGTATAATGTCAGCATCATTTGCGCTTCATATAAATGTCCAACTCTCTCAGCAGCCAAGGCGGATGGGATGCCTACTTATAGTTAATAACAATTTAATTAATTCCTCGTTCGCTTTCATGTAACATGCATACAATACTTACAAATATTAGACGTCAGGCTAGAATGTTTTGAAACTATAATATGATCTTAATTATAATAATGTAACTAACTAAATGATGGCCAAGATATCTCCAACATATCCCCAGCGCCCCCCTCCCCGAAGGCTTACTCCAATCATATCGATGTGCCTTCATAAATAAGAATTTTTCATGTGCTATCTAATGTATGTGGGAAAAAAATTCTGTTAGATCAAAATTTTTTTATACGTAACGTATTATAAAACTTTTTAATTACTAGATTTTAAGTAAAATATATAAATAATACAGTATGATTCAAAATTTAACTCAAATGATATGATAAGTAACTTATCTTTATCATATTATATACCATATCATTTAATAATTTATATAAATCCATTACGACTTTATTTATATTGATATTTGGAGTAACTTTGGATTGCATCACATTGCTCAAAACAAATAAAACAACTATGCATATCATAGCCATGTATCACTAACATATAATGGCTACGCACATATTACAAAATCCTTTTAAAGGTAAGTAATCTTATATATAGTAGAGGATCCAAAATCATCTGCTATTTATAGTATATTATATCAACAATACTACTCCTTGATTTTTCATGCATATAGCATATACGTCTACTTGTTTGAAACCACAAAATCTTTCGTTGAAAGTATATATATTTAAGATATATTATCAAAATATCCCCTTGAATAAAAAATAACGTGAAATCCCTCTTATTTTGAAAATATTACCCGAAATGACCTAACTGTTAAAGATTGGTTATTTCCATCAGTAAATTGATGATTCTATTAGGCTGTAAAAGTATAAATGTAAATGGAAAACTTGATTGAAGGACAGTTGGGCAGAAGAAATAAATTTTTAATTATTAAATAAATAAAAAAATTAGACCAATTAGTCACTGTTGCATGCTATAAATTTATTAAATATAATTTTATAATGGAAAAATTTAAAAATCACTCTCATTCCCACCCTCTCTCTCTCTCCCACAATCTCTCATCCCCACATTCTTTCTCTCAACCGATCAAACCTACAGCTCCATTTTGATCAAACTCGCGGTGCTTTCATCTCCGCAAAAGATCGGCTTTATCTCCATATCTGTCTCTACACAAGCTCCAGCTCCGCACAAGCTTGACTTCATCTCTAACCAAACCCCCCCCATCTCAAAGCATGAAGATGATTGTCGTTCCATCATTGCTAACATTGGCACAATCCTTTACCTCATCGATGCCATCATTTCTCATCTAGCTCAACAGAATGCCGCCACCATGCTACTCAACTTGCCTATCGCCTCTACCGCCATCACTCATGTCAGGTTGGTATTTGATGATTATTGTTTTGTTTATGGTCGTGTTGATGGCTTGGTTGTGGTTATGGGTGAAGTGTGGCTATTGTTATAGGATTGGGTATTGATGATTTGGTTGTGTTGATAATTTGGTTTTGGTTGCTAGCAATTAATCTTGATTTTTTTTTTTTTTTTGGTTGCTAGCAATCTTGATTTTGGTTGATGGTTTTGGTTTTGATTTTGATTTTGGTTGTGTTGATGGTTTGGTTTGATTGATGAACGGTGGTAGTGTTGGTTTAGAGACAACGATGGGTGATGAGCACCGTTTTTTTTTTTTTAAATGGAAATCCTAGATGGGATATCCATCATTCATCTATTTTGATGGACGGTGGAGATCACATCTCCACCTCTATTTTTTTAAATTTATTTTTTTAATTATTAATTTAATTTAATTTAATTTAAGTTAAATTTATTATTATTATTATTGCTATTGTTATTTATTTTTTTAATACAAATTTGCCTCCCTCATCCATCAACATTGATGGATAGTGGAGGTTAATCTATTTAATTATAAATTTTTTATTTATTTTTTTTTTTTTTATTTAGGTGATGTGAGGGTGGTTTGGTAATTGACTAATCTGTTTGTTTTTATAATTTTTAAGTTCTAATTTTTTAATATATTATAATGTGATTTTTAATATGTAATGGTACTTTTGTATTTTTCAAATTTCTGCCCAAAACTACTTAATTTTTGGATTAAACCACCATCCCACTAATAATAGTGGGTTTTTTTAGCTAATATTTTCAAAAATTGAGGTTGACTGACGTTAATTTGATTTCCATGTGGTTTCTAATATTATGTCTATATTTAAAATAATAGAGAAACTTCAAGATGAAGATGAGATAAATGATGATTTTATTTCCATTATTTAATCAAATACTACATGAGCTATGTTTATATTACCATTAAGAGCATCAAGAATGATCTCTAACTAACTCTTAATCAATAACTATTAAGAGGCCTTCAATGGCTCCAACTACGGATGACAATTTTACCCATAAACACGAATGTGTGAATTTCAATCCATAATGGATGACTGTAGATTTAATTAAATAGATTTGTGGGTGGGCGTGGAAACTAAATTTTAAATCTAAAGCAAGTTTAGCATTGAGTGTGGATGGGAAAAAAATCCGCACCGTCACTTGCATCTGCAATCCCGCAATATCAATTTTTTTATAATATAATATTAAATAAAATTTATATTTATTAATTTCATGAAAGCTTTGGCATTTATTTGTTATTTTGTTTGAATTTCAAATTTATTATGCATGTGGCCAATGTTTTGGCATATTTTGTGTTGTATTTGGATTGATGTAGTTTACATTATTACAAGTTGGAATGGTTGTTATTTATCCAAGTTTGTTAAGTAACTAAAGTATGAGCATTTCCAATCATACTAATTATCCATTGCTTTTGGTTAAAATAGCTGGCGATGTGACTTTTATGGACTCCAACCACTTTCCATATTTTTATTTATTTTGTAAAAATTAAATCACCCTAAAAAAATATGAAGAGGAAGAAAGTCTTAACTAAATTCTCTCTCCTATCATTTTAAAATTTACTATTATTTTAATATTAACGTTTAACTAAATTAGACGTAAACTCTCTCTTATTATTTTGATATTAATGTTTAGTTAAAATAAAAAGAATAGTTAGAATGATTCAATAAAAAAGTTACTAGCCGAAATAACTAAAAAATATATTTTTTTGTTATTTTAGCTAAAAATTAGCTAAAATGTAAGAAGCATGGTTGGGGATGCTCTAAGAAACCTATTTTCTAATCTAGCTTAGCTAGGTGGTTAGTTAGTTATAACTAATTAGAAAAGTCCTAGATTTTCAAAACTCTATAGGAGTTGTTGATGGCATCTTGATGGTGAGTAGAAGTTAGTTAAAGAAGGTTCTAGATGCTCTTAATTGTAATATAAATATAGATCATATAATGATGATCAAATGATGGAAGTAAAATCATCATTTCTCTTATCTCCCTCTACCTCTCTTCCTCCATTGAATTGTTGACTTCCTCTATGGTGAATAGGTCTATCACTATAGGAATAGTTCGTTGTAGCATTGCCAGCAGCTAAGTAAAGCAAAGATTGCAGCTTGCTGCTATAACCTTGACTTATAGCTCATACATAGGAATTGAGCACCTTGAAGTGAGATCGAATAAAAACTGATCAGTCATGAAGTCAGATTGACATTAATCGTATCTTACTCATAACCAAGACCCTCTAAAATATGCATAACCAGACCTTGATCTAAAATAGGCTGACCAGCATCACCCAAGGTATCTGCCAATGTTTTTAGTTTTAAGATATACTTCTTGGTTGATTGAAGTAGTTGAGACATAACTTGCATATATAATCTTTGCAAGAGACTGCTTTGAGTAAATCTTTTCAAGAGATTTGTTAAAAAAAAAAAAAAAAAAAAAAAATCTTTTCAAGAGCTGACTGCATCTCATATGAGGTTGGACACTGAGTGACCTGACTTAGTTGATGGATTTAGTGTTAGTGTTAGTGTTGCCTCCACTGATTGAACTTAAGGCTTCTCCTGTGGATGCCATTGTTGAGTAACCTGGACTCTAATACCATAAAAGAACAACGAAACTTCAATAGGAAGATGAGATTAATGATAATTTTGTTTTGATCAGTATTACATGAGCTATATTTATATTATAATTAAGAGTATCCAGAACCATCTCTAACTAACTTTTAATAAACTCTTTCAATCACCATCAAGATGCAATCAATGGGTCCTACAAAATCATGAAAATCTAGGACTTTTTGCAGTTAGCGATAACTAACTGGACAAGTCCCTTATAACTAACTAACCACCTTTCCAGTTTGTTTTGATCAGGGGGTTTTGTTAGATTTTTCCCTTATAACTAACTAACCACCTTTTTAAGATGGGCTAGAAAGTATGTTTGTTAATTTAGTTAATTAACAAACTTTGCTTAAGTTATCACTGCTCCAGCTTCTAATGCTCAATCCTTAAATGCCAACTTAACAATGTTAGGGTTTATGCTACTATATAAAATCAATAACTATATATGGACAATTCAATTTCATTATATTTCAATTCAATGTTTTAAATAAAAAAAAAAGACTTTTAAAAATTGAAAATCAAAAAGAAAAACTAATAACGAATGTTATTTTTCCTGTAATTACCCTGTATTGTTAATTTGTTATTAATATGTGTACACTAGTTAAATCCTATATATTCGATGAATTTTATTGTAACTGGAGATGACAATTTCACCTATAAACCCGTGGATTTCAATCCACAATGGTTGAGTGTGAATTTAATTACATAGGTTTGTGAGCGAGTGTCAATGCTAAATTTCAAACCCAAAGCGAGTTTAGGTTTGGGTGTGGATACCCAAAAATTCCGCATTCACATCCATAAACCTACAAGATTAATTTTTTGTAGTATAATATTAAATAATAGTTATATTTGTTAATTTTATAAAAACTTTTACATTTATTTATTATATATGTTGTTTGAAGTTCAAATTTATTATACATGCATATATTGTCACTCAAAATTATGATTTACACACCTAGATTTTATTATAAAAGTTTATTACAAAAATAACTTAAAATAAAATTACCATTATAGACAATCTTATCAAAATAAATTAATTAAAATACTTTCCATATCTAATATTTCCTAATATGTTTAAACCTTAATTCGAGATTTAAATAATTGAATCAAAATATATTCCATACTCATCTATTTATCCTAATATATTAAACCCAAATTTGAAATCTTACTATGGCACAAGTATATGATTATCACAATTTTTTCTTTAAAAAAAAAGTTGGAGACTAAAGTTGTAAGAACTTGCTTTATTCATGTTCAATTGGTTCCAAAACCATTAATTATTATAGTGAAGAACAAAAAATTAGTTAGTAAATTGATAAATATTCTAGTTGTAAAAAATATTTAATTTCTTTCTTTGTAGTTTAATTTTGGATTGATGTTTAATTATAAAATTTTTTTGTTTTACTTGCATTTCCATTGGCTAGTCAGCTTTGACTAATAGATATAATATGTACAAGTCCTGTGAACTAAAATAACATTGAAATTAATGATTCCAAACTTATAAATTGATCTTGAAAAATTAGTTAGGATTAAGGTTTTCTATAAAACAAAGAAAAAATATGAGAAGTGTTTTTATTTTTTATTTTTTTAATTTGAAGTGCAACTAGTTGTTTAAACTTAAATTTGGGTAAACTATTAGTTTGATTGGATACTTCTGGTAAATAAATGAATTTATTTTTGTAAGGTTAGTTTTAGTATATATTAGAGTGAGTGCATATAGTAAAGTTGATTTTAAAATTTTTAATGATGAGTGTATTCACAGTTTGGGTGTATAAATAAATTTTTTGAGTGGAAATATCTACATCCATTTATTATGTATTTGACCAATGTTTTGATATATTTTGTGTTGCATTTGGATTTATTATTTCATATATACCTTTTCCTTTTTTTTTTTTTTTTTTGTTGTAGTTAGGAATAGCAGTGAGTCAGGTTCGGATGGATTTGTCGAAACTTGCACCTTGAACCTGTGAAAAATGAATGAACCGGCAACCGCATTTGCACCTTCAAGGTTGCGGGTGTGGGTAATATCTAAAAAAAAGGTCATACCAATTTGTATACAAATTTTTTTCCTCAAACATCACATAATAAGCATAAATAATATTATTTCCACATCCTAACAATAACATCAACCAGAAAATATAATTAAATTCAATATTCCAACATAAAAATTAAGTTCTAGCATTTAATATAACAAATTCAAAATAAAATATGTAATTACATAAATCCCATGTGGAAAGAGTTCAGTGATTAAACTGAAGTCGGAACAAAACTATGTATAGCAATGATTACATAATTAAAGTTGTGAAAGGAATGTGAGTGAGATCTTGAAACTTGGCTAGTCAAAAGGATTGACATCGCTTATGTCAATCAACCAATCAAATACCATGTGTGTCTAATTTAAAGAAATTAAATTTAATTACAATCAGCATTGATGCGCGTTGCCAATTTCTAAGCCTAGATTATCAATTTAGAATTCTGGCTCTCGATTATCCAAACAACAATGCCGACGCGCATGTGGCCTGTTGGTATCCACTCCAATATAAAATTATGTTTTCCAATTAATGTAAGTACTTAAGACACCTACGAAGATATAAAACAATTGATTACACAACTGATTACGTAATATGTACTGATGTGAATATTATAGACCATAGTACAATAGACAAAGAAGTTGATTCAGAAACAACTTAGTAAATAAAAAGTAAAATTTTCTGTAAACCTAAAAGAAAATACCATGTGAGTTCATTTTTTTTTTAAACCATGTGAATTAAAAATTATAGCAAGTTAAATAGATAATTACGGATATAATCTATCTTCTCATAGTTTACGATTTTATAAATAAAAGTAAAACATAAAAAATGGAAAGTGAATAATTACTCAAATCTAAGAACTCAAAGGTGGCAGACCAACCATATATCAATAATATTGACATTAATTAATATCAGAATGTTAAACATTGACACTATATATCCATCCTAAAATCCAATGCCTTAACATTAATAAAACTTCTTAAGCGATTAGTTCAAAATCAAAGGGGGCACCAAAAATCTCATATGTTCTTCACTACGTGGACTTTACTTGAGGGGAAAAAAAATAATTTTTAGCACTTTCATACAATTCTTTTCATTCTAAATGATATAATAAGAAAACTACATCTAATTAAAAACTAAAGTACGAATGTTAGACCTCATGTGATAGGTTATACAACAAGCACAACTTCTTTAAATATTATTTGGGATGAAATTTGAGAGAAATTTTGGGATATGTAGTGATGCTCAAAAGTAAATAATGAAACAACTAAAAAGGATTACGTATTATATATGTTTACAACCACTTGCAGCTCTCGAAAACCCACGAAAGCAATGATATTTTTCTTTTTCTTTTTCTTTTTTTTTTTTGTTGTGTAATTTATGAAAACAAATTATTAAAGAAGATTATACATAATTCAGTAAATTGTTAAATAATGATTAGTGGAATATGAATAAGTCATGTGCATGGCATTGTCTTGTTTTATGCAATGAAACAGCTAATAAAATAAGAAAATAATTATTAAAAACTTTGAAAAAGAAATAGATGGTTTAAAGAAAGTTGGTAATACATGAGAGGATTCTAGATTGGAGGGAGCAAGAAATCATTTTCAAATATAATTTGACTTTCTTCATTGATTGATTCAATAGGATTTTCGCTCATGTTAAGCCCTAGGTTTGGATCTTACTTGGAAATATCAAGTTGTGTCATCAAGACCTTATAAACTAGTGACCGTAATCATTTAAAACCCTACTAGAAAAAAATTATACATGTATATCATCACAAAGTATCTTAGGAAAAGATATTTTATATTGCTATATATATATATATATATATATAAACATATTATGTGTTTGGGTGGCTTTATTATCACCCAAAAATGTTCTTGGTGCACCTATTTTCTTATTACTCCTATCATTTAAATTTAGAAGTTAAAATTTTTCTTCAACATCCATTATAATTCCCAAAACTAACCCTAAGTAAACACTCTTATATAGATTCTTCTTTTCAAGCAAATAAACGTATCCTCTCTATAATGAAAATCCACCATAACTAATTATCATTTTATTTTCAATAATCTAGATTAATTCCATAATCCCTTCATTAATTTGTCCCCCATGAAAAACTGTGTACGTGTTTAATTATTCTTTTTCCTTTTTCAAGCCATTATTTCACTTGCCCAATATGATTAGAGTTTATTGTATTCAAAAGCTTCCTCCCTTTTACATGCTTAAAAAAAAAAAAAAACTACCAGATCACAGCAAGGGAAGAAACAAGGAAAGCCTATGGACATTTGAGTGTTAATATATATATATATATGAGATTGGGAAACAAAACAATTGTAAACATATCTATAAAATTTGTCAATGTTTAAATAACTTTTATTCTTTTGCAATTGAAAAATAAATATAAAGGATTCGGGGATTTAGGGAGTTACTTAACAAAATTAAATTATCCTTACATGTAAATTCCTTTTAAGGGTATATTTGTGATAAGAAATATATATATATATATATATATTAAAATATGGGTTTATAGAGAACTTTGATGGGTGGCAATGGAACCACGCTATGTGTTAACAAGCCAGCCATCCAACTATATTACATGGTTGTTAAAGGGAACCTAATGAGATTTTTTTTTTTTTTTTTAAATTTACTATAATTTTGTGAGATCAACACTGTAAATATGATTTGGAAAGTAACTCTTATATTAGGAAAGGAGTCCGTTCACATTTTATAATTTTATGAAAGGTCGAACTACTTAAAAGTATCTGTTGAAGTGTTACATATATTCACAAATGGAATTTCATTTTAGATGTCAATTAAAACTGTGCATGCTTAGTTAGCTTGATTAAAAGAAAAAGAAAAAGAAGAAAAAAAGAAAAGAAAAGAAAATTGCCGCATGATATTATAATTATGCAACTGATTAAGTATTATTTAGACTTAGTTTTAATTTTTTTTTTCCTCCAAAGTTCAATCCTTATGATCATTGAATAAGATCAAGTTGTAGGAGGACACCGTCAGCTTCTTTTCAGCTAATTTAAGAGATTCGCTGGTGAAAATATTCCTGGAAAAAAGACTTTAAAGCAGAATAGAGTAACGATATTTGCATTCTCGAAAAGTTAATTACATCTTTATTTTTTGTTTTCTTTTTACATTTTATTAAATTTTTTTTAATATTATAATTGAGAAGTACACTCCTCATATAACAAATTATTTCCTCTGTTTTAAATTTTAATTACATATCATAAACTATAAATTATAAAATAATTCAAACGGAAAAATAGAAATAAAATGGAAGCATGGGAGGAGGCTGCAAGTACTTATTATAATCTTCAATTTTAATTTGTTATTAAGTAAACTAAATGATTTTTTATTTTTAAAATAATTTTATAGTAGTTTTTTATATTTTAATTTGAATAATTACAACTTAATTTTATTGAAGAAATAGTTAACAGTTCAATAAAAAGATATGATACACGTCCAACATTAATTATTGTACTAATATGATATACGGTATGCATTTATAATTATTCTAATCATTTTAATAATTTTTTAAAGATAATATTGAAATTTTGAGAAAATTACTAATTTATGATATACATATAATTTTAGAAGGGTGTAAATATCACAACTTAGCAGCATATGGATTGAGGCCAACAACAGCCATCCCAACTGCCCCAAGTCTGGCCCAGTCCCACAAACAGAGCGCAAACTATATGATTATAAAACTTCTCTCTTTTTTTATTCTTCCTTCAAAATTGAACTACACATGAGGTTAACATTATTAAACCATTTAGAAAATAAATAAATATAGTTCAAAAATAAATAAATAGACAAAGTTTAGATTCCGGTGAGGAGCATAAGAGGAAAATTTACTTATTTATTTCAAAAAATAAGTGGATGTTTTTAGAAAAAAAAATTAATATTATTTGTAAAGAAAAACTAAGAATTATCAAAACAAATGCAAAGCATTTGCCTTGGATTAAGCAACAGAGGAAATTGGATGCACTGAAAATCAAACACAGTACCATGACAGATGAATGTGAATCATGGTAGCTACTGTTGATCAGCTTGTATTAGGTACTTATTAAAATTTATTGGTTCTAGAATTGAGATTAAAATTGAAGTTGTTCTCAAGCAAAGATGCAAATTGCTTTTATCTGAATTATCTAACTAAATTCCACTTCTATTAGAGAGCTTAATATATACATCTTCCAATGTTCAATATGATTTGGTATCAAAGAGCATTGTTCAGTTTGTCAAAATCTCAAATTCGATTGCACCACATATGGTATTTCAACAAAAAGAATACGTACATCCTCTAGTTTAAATGTTTATGCATGGGCACCTCTTCATCCACTCAAATGGTGAAAGTTCAAGTCTTATTATACCATTTGTTGAAGTATATGTGAGAAATTCTCTTTTCTTATTGCAGAAGTATTTATCACCCGATTATAGATATAAATATTATTCTGCATCTCAGAGTTTTGTTGGGGATATATTCTTCAAAGTGGCCCTTGTTCATTTCCTTAACACCCCCCAACTATTATTTTGTTTTTTTCTTTTCCTTTTCAATGTTTGGCTTGCGATTTTATTTTCAATTAAGATTGCTAAAATGGACAACTGTATAATTGTTATGAAAAGACTCTTTGTTGAGATTTGTACGTCATGGGTTATGATGGTGGTTTAAGTCTCATCATGCATACATAATAATTAATATATGTGAGTAAGCTTATTTATGATACTATGTGAGTGGAGATTCTTTAGTTGTAAAAGTAAATATCGCTCGAGTATGAAAGTAGATTTTTTAATGATATATACAGTGTTTAAGTGTATACTTGATCCGACATGAAATGTTTAACCGTAATACTGGCAACATTTCATAAAATTGAGAGGAAATTCTCCAAAATTACCTTTTAATAATTGATATATATATATATATATATATACAATCAGGATGTCCTTAAATCTTTATTTAAAAACTATAAATTATAACCATTTAGTATGAACGCTACCACAGTGATGAGACTCATTAAAAATATATGGTTTTAATTAATGATTATTAAATAAAAATTATAGGACATCCTTCCAACCATAGAATACACAAACACACACACAAACATAGATACACACATATAGACAGAGACACACACACCCAAAAGAATTCTCCAATGTGTACTTCATAACATAAGACTTATATTTATTATTATTATTATTATTTAATAAAATCTTATGTCTTTTTATGTGACTTTTTGTAGGAATGCTAAGAAATTAACATGAAATATACTTATGAATAAAATTTTATATTTTTTTAAGTTCAGGATTTTTTTTTTTTTGAGTAAATTAATAAACAATTGACATGTTAAGTACAGCTCAAAGTCTATTTCTACAACGGACTATTCTCGCAATGAAAGAAGCTCTCGTACATGTTGATGAATGTGCATAAACGTGTCAATTTACAAATATAAATGGAAAAATTCATCAACCATTAAACTAGAAATGAATGTGGCATATCAGTTCTTCATATGTATATAGCACAATGCTAACATTGTATTTTACAGTAGTTATTAAGCTAATTAGTGTTTTGTCATGTGATAAGTTATTTGTTATCTTATTTTGAAATAAAGATCTTAGAGAAAAGCAAGCAACTACTAAACCCATAAATTGAGATTAATTTGGTTAATTAAACAAATGATCCTATTTTTGTTCCTTAATAATCTCCTCTTATATCTCATATATCGTTTCCCTTTTAATCTTTCTCCTGCTTTTGTTCTCATTCTTCTTTCTCTCTCTGTCTCTCAAGCAAACAATGTCAATCTCAGACTCTTCCTCTCCTCCAGCTGCCGCCGCCACCGACATTAGTGAAAACACAAGATCATCATCTATACGTACGACCTTCAAAGCACAATCAGCAATAGAATCTCTCTCCTCCATCCTCACAACCGTCCCTGATTCCCCAAATCCAGCTTTTTCTCTCCTCAACGACCCTGAAATCGCCTCCCAGATATCCAACCTCCTCCGGCAACCAGATGCCGGAGCCGGCAACGACAACCTCTGCCGCTGGCTATACGACACTTTCCAATCCACGGATGCCCAGCTTCAGCTCGTCGTCCTCCGGTTCCTCCCCATAATTGCTGGTGTCTACCTCTCTCGTGTCACTCTTCGAAAACCACTGGCTGGATTCGAGGCCGTTTTGCTTGCACTCTATGCCCATGAAACCACCTCTCGTTCAGGCCAATCTGTAACCATTAGCGTCCCCGATTTATCGCATCCAAGTATATATCACGAATCCAAAGCGCCTGTGGTAAACAATGCCACAGAATTAAACCTAGCAGTGATATCTCCAAGCTTGGAGCCACATGGAACGGTGAGATCCACCAAAAGAGCCAGGATTGTTGGGGTTGCATTGGAGCTATACTACAGCAAAATATCCCAACTCCCTGTGGCTTCCAAGATTGATTTTTGTGAATTTTGTGAGGCTTGGGCTGGTGGAGAAGGTGGTGCAAATGGTGAAAATGGAGCAAGTACTTCAGATGGGAGGAGAATTACTTTGTCATGGGAGCTCTTGCAGCCAATTTTGAGAATATTGGGTCATTGTTTATTGGGTACTGATCAGGCTCAGAGTCATCAGAAGAAGAATATGAAATTGTTTGATGCAGCTTCTTCTGCATGCAAGAGTTTGCATGCAAGGTCTCTGCATGATATCAACCCTAAAGCAATTCTGGCAACTGAGAGCCTTCTTAATCTAGCTAGATTAGCTTTGGATTCTCACAATAACATTGATTATACTGAGATTCGGATGAGTAATATCATCTCTATCTAATTTTCCCTTTTTTTTTTTTTTTTTCCTTCAGTGTACGTTGGTTTCGATATTTCATAATTACATATTTAAATCAATTTTCTTAAATTTCTCTCTATGTTTAATTTTCTTATATAGAAGAATTTCTCAATGTATATATAATTATATGTATGGTTTAACATCAAACGAAAATGTCAAACCTAGTCTCTCAACTTGTATGTTGGAATTACAAACATCACTCAATGATTGTACTTCGTTATTTATAAATTACACATTGTTCACATAAATTATCATTAAAAATATGTTTTCCAGACTTAATTATTTATGATGGTATTGAATCTATATTTATGATCTTTTGAGTCTGCTTTTTTGAAAACACTTCAAAAAATCTGAGAACATTTCATTTTGTCTTTTTTTTTTAAAAATCTTTTGACACTACTATAAAAACACTTCATTTTAAATAAAAATGATTATTTAAACTTTTAAAATTTATATGAAACTTTTAATAATCTCCAATGCAGTATATGCATAAATCAATAAATTCCTATATGTGGTAAAATTTTAACCCAACATATAGTTTAAAAATCTGCAGATTTTTTTTTTCAAAAAAGTTCATTTAATTTGTAGTGTTTTAGATTTTTTTTCCCTTCTTCGTAATTTTATTTTAATTTAAAATTATCATTAACAAAATAATAAAAAAACGGAGCGCGGAAAGATATTTGGTAAATTATCGATCATATTACTATAGAAAAATGGTTTTATGATGTTATCAAAGTCAATATACATTTGAGAAAATATTCTCCCTCACACGTCTTCTTTCCACTCTTAATTATATTTCTTTAGTAGTTTCAGTGAATTCTCGATTTATCAGAGCTCAAAATTAATTTACAATTTTTTTAATAAAAAAATATTAAAAAAACCCATAAAGATGATGGTGGGCTAGCCTTTTCAGTGGCTGAGTGGGGCCAGCTGCAAGATCGGTTTGGAATGATCATCTGATGCGTTTGTCAGAAGCTAATTAATATAAATATAATTAATGTTAATATATGCCTTTGGCAGTGTAAGCTACATCCTCTCTTATTGTACTCTCTTTTAATATGTATAATAGAGATTTGATTTATTTTTGAAAAAAATATATAATGGAGATTTGATTTGAGTTCCATTATATGTTTATCAATATACATAAAATTTCCTTATCATATATATTATGTGAGTAAATATCTTTCGATAAGTGTTTTAAAAAACGTTATACGCTGGTCAGACGATAGCCTGAGGCCTAACGCCTAGGGCACCTAAGCAATGTTGACTGTCAGTCAACCTAAAGAAAATAAGGATAATTGTAATTTTATTATTGGGGGTATTTATGTCATTTTAAGTCCTAAGTATATAAAGAGGATTGAAACCCTAAACCTATTATTCTTCCTTTCTTTCTTCAAAATTGAAATCCTAAACCTAGCATTATTTCTTTGTTTCTTTTATTGTTGCTCAACTTAGAGAAACCCAACAATTGACCATATTTGACTTGCTGCCATTCACTTCCATGCTTGTTTTACTTGTCGTCCTTCTCCTCTTTGTCATCGCTTTCTATAGTGTTGCTTGTCATCGCTCTCCTTGCCATCATTTTGTTGTTGTTTCTCTACTCCAACACCTTTTATGCTTTCACTCTCTGAGGTCCCATTACACATCTCTCTTTACCTCTCTATCTTGCAAATTTACAACATATAAAAGTAAAAATTCACCCACTATTTTACGTGTGTAGACCTAGCATTATTTCTTTGTTTCTTCTACTGCTGCTCAATTCAGAGAAACCCAATGCTCGACCATAGTTTACTTGCCGCTATCCACTTCCTTGCTTGTTTTACTTGTTGTCATTGTCCTCTTTGTTGCTACTCTATATAGTGTCATTCTCTTTGTCGTCGCTCTCTTTGCCGTCGTTTTGTTGTTGTTTCTCTGCTCCAATACCTCTTATGCTTTCACCCTTTAAGATCCCATTACACATCTCTCTTTACCTCTCTATCTTGCACATTTATAACATATAAAAGTAAAAATTCACCCACTACTTTAAGTCTGTAGTTAATATATATATATAATCAGTCCCCATGACTATGGATCAATTTCACCGCTTAGACGGCCATTGCCACGTTGGCAAAGACCCTCCTACGACCCTAAATTAAAGGGTTTAATTTTTAATTGGTCGACAGTCACCTAGTGGCCAGGTGGCACCTAGATGGCCAACTTGACCGATTTTTAGAATACTACTTTTGATATTATGAGAATAAATTTTCAGATCGCACATATTTTTAGACCTGATGGTTCTTAGAAATGTTATTCATAATTTATTAAATATCTATTGATACTTTATTATTAAACTTTATTCAAAAATGATTTTATCTTTAACAATAATTACCTTTGTTTAAGAAAATTTGAAGACAGTTGCGCAAACAAATTTAAAATACGTGAAGTGATGCTTATTCTTCCACTATTGTACGTTTCTTAATTTATAAGGCTTATAATTCTTATATCTTTTTTTAATAATTTATTTATTGTAATGGATTGTTTTCTACAAATACTGACGTAGGATCTACTATTAGCTTCTTAGGCATTAGCAACTTGCAAAAAAGTATGCCCAAGTTAATAACGTGATACGAGGAAGGAAAATGTAAAACACTGAAAATGTGAAGAGCAAGAATGAATATTCATGCAATAATAAAGATAGTACGAGCTTAAGTAGAAGACAATTCCTATAATTTGCAAGGCTTTTGCTGGGTGAAGTTTGACAAAGTGTCGGTATGGATGTAGAAGATTTCCCTTGCTTATTGGTGGCTTCCTCTTTTATAAGTGAGAGTTACATGTTGGTGAGTGGTGACTAGCCCTAAGGTTAAGGGATTGAATCCCTTGATCTAAGCCTTGTTACATGGCCACAATTAAAGCCAAGTAACGTTCAAAATGAGTTCGTTTAGTTTATTGGGTTGGAATTAACACTAGCCCATCATTTAAGTTGCTAACTTGCCCAAAATTCACCAAACCAATTATTGGGTTGCCTAAATTAGAATTTTATCTTCTTTTTTTTCTTAAAAAAAAAAAAAAAAAAACTTAAAATTTATCCATTACATTTATATATTTGCAATAAGTTAGAATAGAATTACTTAAAATCTTGACTTAAAAAATGATTTCAACATTCATCTATCCATTTTCACTCATTCCAAAGGTGAAAAAAAAAAAGAATTCAAAATTGATAACACAATGAATGTTGAAGTCACTTTTTTAAGTCAAGATTTTAAATTATTCAAGCCTAACTCATATACAATTATTATTGTTTAACTTTTTTAGTGTTTGGTCAAGGAGCACTTCTTTGGTGGAACACAAAATTTGCGAAAGCTAAATATGAAAAGCAAAGAAGAAATGCATTTGCCATTCTTAGTCACATTGAATGTGTTAACATCTAAGATTTTATTAAACTAATAATGGATAATTTCAAAATATATATATTATAAAGCTGACATC
Source organism: Litchi chinensis (assembly GCA_019925255.1). NCBI lineage: Eukaryota > Viridiplantae > Streptophyta > Magnoliopsida > Sapindales > Sapindaceae > Litchi > Litchi chinensis. The sequence continues at coordinate 10,063,586 of CM034473.1, read as the reverse complement.
AAACTGGTTAGAGATGTATTGAGATTTATCAAAATCAATCACTATTTGTATGTTCCGAATGTCTATTTTCATAATCGAGAGAGGATAATGATATCTACTCCTATAATTGAAAACCAATTAGCCCCACAATAAAGTAAAATTAAAAACAATGGTATATATTAAAAGGTACTGTGCAAAATGAAATGTATTAACAAATTTAAAAATTAAATGTATGGTCTTGACAAAAGTACCCTTTGATGATGGATATATTAGATTTGACCTTCCTTAGTACTCGCATTATTTATGCCTTTCTAAACAAAATTTCATCCCGACAAATTCAAAATTTTTTTATGCACCAATTAAAAAATAATTAAACAAAAGTAATCCCGTCGTGGATTGAGCAACTAGAGGTGGAGTATTTGGGGCCTCCGATAGAGGTTTTGGAAACTCTAACAGAAGTTGCAAATGAATTGTATGTGTGACTCATTAACTTATAATGGTGATTTGATGAGTCACGATTTGACTCGATAGTGACCTATTGAGTCACCATTATGACTAAACTTTGAAAAAAATACTTGAGTCATGATCATGTCTCATTCTTAGAAGATCATGATGAAAAAAAAAAGAGAAAGAAGAAGAAGAAGAAAAGGTAAGTGGTGAGTAGACTAGTGAGGAGAAAATGATTGTTGGAAATAAGTGGCTAAAGATGAAGTTGGTGATCGGAGATGAGTTTCTTTTTTCAGACCCCATAATAATATTTTTAACTAAATACATTTAAAAAGAAATGGAGAAAGGCAAAAACAATCATAGTTCTTTAAAAAAAAATCCCTTGTTTTAGGGTGTTCCTCTTAAATATATTAACAATATTATCCTTTGGGGTCCTTTTATAATATAACCTTGTTTTTAGCATAGCTAAATGCAAATTCATTTACTTATTTTAACGTAGTTGTTTAATTCAATTCAAAAAGAGCAATACTTGTCAGCATGTTCTCCATATTAATAAATTTTAAATTTTCCTCAACTTTTGCCTAAAAAAAAAACAACCCGACCTTTTGAAAATATCTGTTTTCCACTTAACCTTTAAAATTTCAGTTTGAAAATATGGTTGTCGTTAGTGAGTTAAGGGTAAGATGGTAAATGAAACATTTAGGGTAAATAAGAAAATAATAAAAATCATAAAGAAATATATATAATTAAACTAAGATTAAAATTTAAATACAAAATTTTAAAACTTACAACAGGCTGTCTCTCTCTCTATCTCCCCACCATCCTCCACTAGATCTCCACCACCACCCTCTTTCCACAAACCATACAGTACCTACCCATTGTCTTTCATCCCATCTTCTCTTCTTCTTCTTCTTCTTCTTCTTCTTCTCTTTTTCTTCTTTTCTTCTTTTTTCTTCTCTTCTTTTTCTTTTGGTAGACAAACATCTGGGCTTGTGGAATCCAAATGTCTAGGTTTGAATTGAACCCAAATGTTTGGGTTCCATAAACCAAGACATTTGGGTTCAATGATTTTTAGGATGATTTTTTTCATGAATTTTTTGAACCTGAATTTTTTTTATTATTTTTTATGTATGTTTGAAGATGGTTTAGGTTTTTGCAGTGGAATAATTGATTATGTGCTTGATTATTGTAGATAATTGATGATGTTGGGTCTAGATGTGTTTGAAGATTATGTGAGGTGAAGATCCAATCTAGATTGGATCTTCCACCCCTATTTTTTAAAATTAAAAAATAAAAACTTTTAAGATGATTTTTTTTAAAAAATTAATCTCTATCGTCTATTTTAAGATAAACAGTGAAGATCTAGTGAACAAATTTATTATATATTTTTTATTTTTTGTGTTATTTTTTAATTTTGTTTAAATTAATCTCCATTGTCTATCTTCACATAGATAGTGAAGAACTTATAAAAATTTTATTTATTTAATTTTAATTAAGTTAAGTTTAAATAATGGGCAAAAAAGTCATTTAATGCTCAAAGTAAACTTTTCAAATAGATACAGAAAGGGTAACAACAAGGTGGAAAATTTGTATTTTCGAAAGATTAAGGTGCATTTTTTTAATGCAAAAATTAGGGGTATTTTAGAATTTACCATTTTTATTATTAGTATTTTTAAAATATTTATTTATTTATTATTAATTGGTTGTAAACTTGTAATATCTTTAAGAGATAAGCTTAAAGTCATGTAGTCGGTCGTACAAAGCTGTGATAAGTTTCTTACCCATCCAAAAATTACAAAAAATGACTATTCTAAAATAGAAAATTTTATTTTTTTAAAAAAAAATTCATTTTTTATCTCTCAAACAAATCAATTGTACCCTATACCCTTGCATACCTTATTTTTCTCCTCCGTTGCTCATGGTATGAAATCTTTGACTTTTTTTGTTGATTGTTTGAGTTTTATTGAGATTTTTTTAGTTTTATTTTTGGTGATTTTTGAGTTTTTTTGCGTTTTTAGAAGTGGGTATTGATAGTTAGGGTTAAAGTTGGTTGGATTTGACTTGAAGATGGAGTTTTTCGATGGATACATCCTAAAGACAACAACTGATTTGTATCAATTTTTAAGTCCATTAAAGAACCGATACTACTTTTTAAGTCACCAATTTTTAAGTAAACTTAAAAATCGTGTTTTTTTTTTTTAATTGAGAGTATTTTGATAAATTTAGGTATAGGATAAAAATAGTCTGTTTGATAGGCTAAAGACGAATTTTTATAGAAAAATGGGAAAAAATGATTGTTTTTTTTTTTTTTAGTTTTAGTTAAAAGTGAAAAACTCCCTAATTTTTTATAAATGTGAATTGGGTTTACATTCATGAATTTTTTAGTTTGCAATAGTTTAAAAGAGAGATGGAATCCTTTCATGCAAAATAGTAATATTTCACCAATCACTGAGTTGAAGTCTTCTATAACTCTTTCTTGTGTTTGAGTTGTTGGAAGTAGCCCCCAAGTCTTCGCACACCGATCCCACCTTTATTAGGTGTTCTCCCTCTCTCTTCTAGTAAAAGGTGCTTGATTTTCTTTCTTTGTTCTCTTTTAAATGTCATGGATGCTGATGACCTCACTCGCTACTGCGAGCAATTGTCGCTCTCTGAGGTGTGAACACATTTGAAAAACCATAATCCCTAAAATTTGGAAAACTACCAAAACAGTTATGATCAAATCAGTAAGGGTGAACACATTTGTTTCTGCTTTCGATGCAAGTGGGATGAAAAAAATGTCCTAAAAGAAAAGCCCTAGTGTTTCAATAAATGCCTAATAATATTGAACGAAGCTCATGGTCTAGTTAAGGTGAATGAGACAAATTTTCAAAGCTCACCTTTCTAGGTTCATTACTATAAAGTGCCTATGGCATGTACTACCAAAGATATGAGTTTTGCTCTTGGTGACATGGTAGGTCTTGTTCTTGATGTGGACTCGGGTGTGAATGGTAATTCTATTGGTAGGTTTCTTCATGTAAAAGTTGAGTTTGATATTTCGAAATCGTTGAAGAGGGGTCTCTAGGTCCTACTGGGTAAGCTAGAAGAGCTTTATACAATCCCTCCAAAGTAAGACAAACTCCTAAATTTTTGTTTCTTCTATGAAAGGATCAGTCATGTGTAGAGAGAGTGCTTAGAAAATGCTGAATAGATTGTTAACAAGGATAAAATGAGGTTTAGGAATGATTTGAGAGCTGCAGGCTTAACAACATAGAGAAACAAACCAGCTTTTGGGTAGGCAAAGGTCACTATCAGCCAGTCATCTTATATTATGAATAGTGAAGGTCTGTTGGTCGACATTAGTAGGACAAGTAAGACTTATGAAGATGGTGGAACATTCAATGAAAAGTCTCTAATAGGCATCGCCCATCAAGTGCTTGATAAAAATACTACAAATATGATGACAAAATGAAATCACTTACCTAGTATTAACCAATGTATAAATAACAGGTGTTTTGAGGGGCCTACTATTTAAGAGAATTTATCAACCAAGAACGTGACAATCATTAGTGCATCCCAAGTATTTGATCAAAGTCCAAAGCAGGTGGCGGTTTTTTCTTCAAACAATGAAGGACTGTTGCAGCCCAGACTTGATGATAATATTGATGTAATGGTTATTCAATCAAGTGGTGATCAAAGTCCTTCCATTTCTTAGAAACGTACAATAGAAGCACACTAGAAAGAGAGTGCCACCCCTTCATTAGCGACTCCCCTCCCCACCTCGACCAATACCCTAAAGATTACCTAAGACAGTCATGATCGAAACCAACATGGAAATAGACAAGTGATCTCATTTGGGGAAGGAAAAGAAAAGCTCAAAAACCTATTGAGATAACCGGTTCACAAACTGTTTATCTATCTATAGGGAAACGAATCGCATCTCCAATCGAGGATCGAGAAAGTATGGCTAAAAAGGGGAAGTTTGTTGATCTTATTGCTACCCTGGCGATGGTTGGTCCCCAGCCCCCCTATCCTCAATAAAGTGCTTCTATTGGAATTTTCGAGGGTTAGGGAATCCTCGAACATTCCATATTCTACAAGAGACAATCCGTAGAGAAAACCCCAAAATCGTGTTTTTGTCCAAAATAAGATTAGATAAATGCAAAATGGAAAGTTATAAAATTAGTCTTGGTCTTTTTTTTTTTTATGTTATTGCAGTTGACAGGCTGGGTTTTAATGGTGGTTTGACCTTCTTTAGAAGAAAGATGTTGATCTTTTGGTGCAATCTTTCTCGTTAGGGCACATTAATTTGATCATTTGTGAAAATTTAGTCACTCAATAGCGATTTACAAACTTCTATAGGAACCCCAAACTGGAGTTGAGGCATTTCTCTTGACAATTATTGCGTAGGATTGGTGGAAGCAATCTCTTGTCCTAGTTGATAGATGGGGACTTTAATGAAATTTTGAAATCAGAGGAGAAACTAGGTGGTAGTCTTAATAGTGGTAAGTCTATGTTAGCTTTTAGAAAGGTTGTTGATGATTGTGGGCTTCAAGATCTAGGTTTTAATCGGTTCACTTAGTCAAATTGGCAGCAAGGGTCAAATTTAATTCAGGAATGGTTGGATAAAATGTTGTGCAATTTACAATGGAATATGCTTTTTCTGGATCATCAAGTGCTCTATTTAGTCAGAGTAAGTTATTATCACTTCCAGATCCTAACTTCCTTCTCTTTTTTCCCACAGAGTCAATGTATAGGGCTTTCAAAATGGGGTTCTAGATTTCATTTTGAAGAAGCTTGGGCTCATGAAGAGGATTGTAAAGGTGTTGTTCAATGCAACTAGGACCAACATTCCAATAGGGTTGCAATTAGGGAAATTCTCATCAATATAGAAAATGTGACAACGGTTTTAGCCTCTTGGAACCAATTAAGAAGAGTCAGTGGAATTGGCAACTAAAGATCATTCGAGATGAACTGAAAATCCTTAAAGAAAACGAAAACCATTATCAGCACAGAATCAGGGAACTAAAAGTCCAAATGGATATCATTTTAAATCAACATGAGTTGATTTGGAAACAAAGATCCAGAGTTGTTTAGCGTAAAACTGGGGATTAAAACACTAAATACTTTCATTCTAAAGCTTCAACTAGAAGGAAGAAGAACAGAATTGTAAAGGTGTTTAATGCTCATGATAGATGGCAAGATAGCATTAGCGAAGTTGAGAAAACAATTGCTCAATATTTTAATACTTTATTTGCTTCTTCAGCCCATCTTTTTGTCGACATGGAATTAATAACAAATGATAATTCCAAAGAAGGTCGCGGAGGATATGAACACACATCCTAATAAATCGTTCTTAGTGATTGAAATTGAAGAAGCCCTGAAGCAAATAAGCCCCACAAAAGCCCTTGGTCCAAACAATTTCTCTGCCTTTTTCTACCGAAAATATTGGAATATGGTTGGTTCCCAAATAGGTAAAGTTGTCCTTCAAGTGCATAACAAAGGAAGCGATATGTCTCAAATGAGGAAAACTTTGATTGTCTTAATCCCAAAAGTGAAGTCCCCCATGTAAGTCAGTGACTTTCTCCCTCTAAGCCTTTGTTACATTACTTATATGCTTTTTGGCAAATTGATTACAAATATATTAAAACCACTTCTACCAAATATCAATTTCCATTCTTAAGCTACCTTTGTTTCTAGTCAATTAATAACGGATAATGTACTACTTGGCTTTGAATGCTAACATTACTTGCGAAACAGAAGAAGCAGGATGGGTCCTATGGCATTAAAACTTGACATTAGTAAAGCATATGATAAGGTTGAACAAAGCTTCTTGGCTATCATGATGGAAAGTTTAAATTTCTCTACAAGTGGGATTCATAGATTTCTTAATTGTGTCTTATATGCTAATTCACTTTCCTCATCAATGAGGTGCTAAGAGACAACGTGACTCCCACCAAAGGCTTACGATAGGGTTGCCCACTCTCTCCTTACCTCTTCCTTTTGTTTCGAGGGCTTTAACACCTTGTTAAATGTATTTGCAGAAGAGAAATTACATGGAATTCAAATTGCAAAAGAGGCCTTTTACATTACTCACTTATTTTTTCTTTTTTTACAAATGATAGTCCCGTCTTCTCCAGAGCTTCAGTTGAAAAGGTCTCCTATTTGAAATCTATCCTTTAAATTTTTGAGAGGGTTTCCAAACAATCTATTAACTATGTGAATCTATTATAGCCTTTAGCCCTATTGTTACCCCCTTCTCCCAATATCAGATCACATATTCTAAATAAGCTTCATATGGTATCAGTTCCCTCATATAGCATTTATTTGGCATTATCTGCCATAAACCATAGAAATAAATGTTTTTTGTTTATAGGAATAAAAAATAGAGTGTGACAAAAATTACAACGGTGGAAGCATAAGTTTTTCTCGAAAAGGGGTAGGGAAATCTTGATCAAGGCCGTTGTATAGACTATCCCTATATATGCAATGAGTTGTTTTCGATTGCCTTTCTCACTTTGTATGGAGATTCAACACCTTATTGCTAATTTTTGGTGAGGGGGTTTCAAAATCCATAGAAAAACTCATTAGATAAGTCGGAGGAAAATGTAAAGCTCAAAAAAGGATGGTCGGTTGGGTTTCGAAGATATAAGTGCTTTCAACCAAGTCATGGTAGCCAAACAAGGCTGACGGACTTTGTCTAGCCCCTCCTTTCTCGTTGTCAGGGCTTTCAAGGAAAAATACTTCCCTAACACTTCTTTTTCTTTTCTATCTTTTTTTGTAGACAAGTCTTCCTCCTTAGTTTGGAGGAGTATTATTTAAGGACGAGAGGCTCTCAAACGGGGCTTTAGGTGACAAGTTAGGGATGGCAATAGTATATTTATATACGAGGAATAATGGTTGCCGAGGCCTTCAACTTTGAAAATGTCTTCCTCCAAGTTTCTTTCGGATGGAACTACAGTGTCCTTCCTTTTATCTGGGCCTAGAAGGTGGTCTAAAGATTGAGTCAGGTAGTATTTCTGCCCTGAAAAAGCTGACATGGTTTTGAGAATCCCTTTTAGCTTCATCTCTAACCTAAATCACGTGGTATTATGATTGTCTTAGCAGTTTCTCGGTCAAGAGCGTTTATAAGGCTATCATCCACTATCTAGATTCAAGTTCTTCTAGTCCGTTCTTTTTAGGTAAACGACTATGGTCCCTCCCTATTACTAGAAAAATCAAATATTTTGTTAGAGGGTTTTTAAACAAATTCTTCCAACAAAGGTCTTTTTTATGAAAAGAAATATTACGTCAGATGGTTTTTATCCGTTATGTGGTTTAAAGTGGGAGACGATAGATCATGCCTTATGGATTTGTCAAATGGCTGCTAGAAGTTGGAGAACTTGCCCTTTACGCCAAGGTAACAAATTCTCTAAAATAAAATTTATGGATTTTAGGATAGGATGGCCTATGTGGCTTTTGTAATTGACTTAAACTTAATTGCTCAATTTGTTGTGGCTTCTTGGTTTAGGAAAATAGAAATGGTCTGGTTCATGACACAAGACCCCTCCTTACTATGGATTGTTGGGTGAAAGCTAGTTTGTTTTTGTTGGAGTTGGATCAAGCTAAATCACTCTCTATTAGCTCTATCAATAGTCCATTTCAGGCAGGCTAGTCTCCCCCTCTCCCTAACCCCTACATCCAGACATTTTAAAATCAACTATGATGCTATAGTGAACAATGCCAAAAATAAGGTTGGTTTGTGGGTGATCATATGAGATCACTTGGTGCAAGTTAAGTTCTCTACAGGCTTTTCCATACGACATATTTTAGAGGTTGATATTGCAGAAGCCTTGCAATCTTGAAAGGAATTGAAGTCGTAGCAACTCATTATTTTCTCCTAGTTGCCTGGAAACAGACGCCTTCAATGTTGCCAATCTTTGTAATGGGGCTGTTTCATCTCTTTTGGATATAACAAATATTGTCAATAATATTAAAACTCTTATAAATGTACATAATCTAGCCCCATTTCTTTTGTACATAAGGAATGCAACAAAGTTGCATATAACATTGCCCATTGGGCTTTAGGCTTTAATAGCTCTTCAATCTGGTCACTTCATTTTCCAGATTGGCTGTTGAAGACAATAGATTTGGGTGTCAATTGTAATCTCTCCCTTCGTGGAGCTGTTTCTGGTTATAATACATCTTTTCTCTCATAATAATAATAATAATAATAATATTTCATAGTCAGGGCTCAACATGTCGGGCCTCCTAGTTTCTAAGAAGATGGCTAGTAGCCACGACCATTTACAGGAAAAAAATTTTCACAGTTGCACTATTATTTTCTTGTGAATAAACTTTTAAATAAGTACTAATAACTTAAAAGGCAAAAAATAATTTTTTAATATAAAATATATATTTTTTGTAGCCCATATATTTCCCATTTTCAAGGAGAGCACAATTGCTACTTGAAAAAAAAAATAAAAAAAAAATAAATAAAATAATAAAAAACCCTCACATTTTCATTGTAATGAATAAGAAGATTGGAACTATTTTAAATTAAATGAAAAAGAAAATACACAAACAAAATTAAGGTTTATTTGTTTTTTTAACTCATCACATAATAGGTTTGAATTGAATTTATTAAGTCATTTTTTTTAAGTGATCAAATAACATAAATAAAATTGCTAAAAGACAACTTAAAATAAAAAGTTTAAAACTTTTACTTATCACCGACACCTAATTACTTCATAACTAAAATATTTTCTTACATAACTATCATTCTAAAAGGTACATATTTTCAAGTTTATTCTTATTAATATTCTACAAATTATCATTTTTCACATTGTTACTAGTAACTTGAATCTTTATATTTATATAACACTTTTAACAACATATATTTTATAACTTAAAAATAATGTATAAGCTATATATGTGAACTTAATTTTTTTTAATTATTATTGTTTAAAATAATATACATTTATTATTATCAATAAAAAACTACATTTATACAAAACTAGAGATATATAGATAATTTTTGTTAGGATTTATTAAATGATTCATTTTTTGTTGCATATATAATTTAAATGAAAATATATAACAATTATTAGTTATAAGGATATAAAAAAAAAAAAAAAACATTTGTTTTCATTTTTTATTAAATGATCTACATGTATATTCAGACATTAGAAGTAAAAAACAAACAAGTTCTCTCGGTTTCAGATTTCAATTACAGTTCAATCTTTAGTAATAGTCAAGATTATTCAAGGGTGACACTATTACCACCCAAAAAAAGTTCTAGTCACACCCATTTTCTTTTTACACCAATATTAAAATGTTAAAAATTAATTTTTTTGCTTTTTACAACTATCAAAATACCAAAACGATCCTTATATGTTAGTAACCAAAAAAAAAAGAAAAAAAAAAAAGCCAGACATAAAAAAAAAATAAAATTAAACAAATCATACCAATTTTCCAATTTTCACAGCCCAAGACTTCAATTTGTTCTCAAGTTTTTGTTTTTTTCATTATAATTTAGAGACTAATGTTTATTCTCTCTCACAATAATTCTATCAAGTGTTTAAAAGTTTTAAACATAACAAGAATTATTTTTATAATGGATACCAATAAAGTGTTCGATGAAATATCTTAAAGAAAGCTTTGCTATATGAAACATAACAAAGCAACTTATGAAACAAAGTCTAAATTAAACTTTATTTTATTTTATTTTTTTAATCTAACTAAGAACCATATATTATCCAAATTATAGTGTACTATTTTAAAACCAAAAACGAAAAACTGACTACTTTTCCTTTCACCATATTTGATTTTTGTTCAATAAAAAAAAACACTACAAGTTATAACAAAAATATATATGCATTTAAAATTCACCCTATCAATTTTGATTCATTCATTGATTGAAAACTAAATTCCTTTGTTTGATATTAATTTTAATTTTGTATAAATTATTAGGGTTTATAATAACTTAGGTGTAGATGTCAAAAAAAAAATTAATTTGATGGTTATATAGTTATGTCCTATTAAATAATTATATCTATGATTATTTTAATACTAAAAATTTTATTTAAATATAAGTGTGTGCAGACTTTTCTGAGTGGCAATCCACCCTATTCATAAAAAATAAAAATAAAAAACCTAACTCAATTAAAAATTGAGTTATTACTTTAACACGTCTTTTATGTACATAAAATAAATAAAAACATTTTTTTAACATTAATGAATAATTCTTAATTTTTTGTTATCGAAGAAATTATCAAATATTACCTCTGCAATCGCTGAAAAGGGTTGTACCTTTGGACCGCCGACCCTAATATATGTGTATGACATTGTCTTGAAAGTACAACATTCGCAGATCAACAGAAAAATTTCCTGACATCATCAAACTACACTATCGATCTCTCGCTTCTCAGGTCATTTGAAGAGTTTCGATTCTCTATCTCTGTTAAGGTGAGACTCTGATCCCTTTTTCACATGATTTTTTTTCCCATCTGGGTTTGGCATATACAAGCATATGTGATTGAAAGCTTCAATTTTGGTTGGAAGATGAACTGTGGAAGTGTTAAATTCATGGTTTGGTGTTCTGGGGATTGTTTGTTGATGGGTTTTTGTGTTTCTATTATACCCATTTCAGGTTTCATATGTTTTTGGTTTTTTTTTATAAATGTATGGTGTTCATATTGTTGGGTTGTGTTCTAAAAATCGTTGCCTTGTTCTTTGTTTGTTTTGTTAATTGTCTGTGGTGGATTTGACTGTAATTTTATATCTTTTTGGTCCCTTATTAGACTAGGATACGCTAGTAGTAGAAATGCTTTCGAAGATTGGCAATTGACCACCATTTTGCTTTATATTAGTTAGATTGGTCGTGTTTTGCAATTTATGTTGTGGCTTGTATTTAGGCTCTATAGCGAGTGTTTATTGCTCTATAGCAATCGTTACCCCATGGATTGTGTTCTCTGGTTTGTCAGCTTATGGCTGATCGAAATATTGATTCAAATTCGTATATTTGATTGGAAATGTAGCTCATAAAATTGGACCATGGCATTCGTGTTTGGTGATAACGAAATCTCATTTGAATATGTGGGATTTCAGTATATAGGTCTTAACAATTTCTATGTTTGTAGTGTCTCCTTTCTATGAAGCATTCTTTTTTTCCCTATTGGAAATTTCTTGTGTGGAATGGTTGATTGAAAGATGCCTGTTTTTTATTACTGTGCTTCGATGGTTCAACTTTAGACGTCACTGATGGTTTCTATATTGAAATGAATTATGTTGAATAGATCCTGATGGTGAAAGCTTACACACAAGAGCACATTTACAAGCACCCATGGGAGCGAGTGACTTCTGCATCGTGGCGCAAATTTGCTGACCCCGAAAACAAGCGTACATTGTCTCATATCCTTGAAGTGGACACATTGAGCCACAAGCTCGATCCTCAGTGCGGTAAGCTTTATACAACTCGTGCACTTACAATCCATGCGCCAGGGCCATGGTTCGTTCGCAAAATTATAGGTCAAGATATCTGCCACTGTGTTGAATCAACAGTTGTTGATGCTCAATCAAAGTCCATGCAACTTACTACCCGCAACATAAGTCTGCAAAAGTTCATAGAGGTCGAGGAGAAGATACGTTACGATCCACACCCAGATAATCCAACAGGGTGGACAGTTTGTCAACAGCAAACCAGTATTCGTATTAAGCCGCTGTCAGCACTGGCATCAATGGCTGAGAAGGTGGAGCAACGATGTGCTGAAAAATTTATGCAGAATAGTGTTAAGGGTAGAGAAGTTATGGAGAGAATCTGTAAGTATCTTGAAGCTGAATCTGGTGGTATTGCCATCTAATTCACGCTTCTGAAGTGCAATTTTTTACTTCTATAATGCTAGTTAATAGAGCTTTCAAGTTCTTTTAGAGTAGAAAATAACTAATAATGTGAGAGTGTAAAATTAAAGAGGGGTTAACCTTTGAAACTCCTGGAGTTGATACAAACTTTAATGTAGTTCAAATGTAATTCACGGACATGACGGGACATCTTGCAATGCACCTATTTTTTTTGGTTCAAGACTCAGATTTTAAATCAAGTGCACGGATATTTGTTTGTTATTTGAAAAGAGAAGTAGGATTCATTAGAGAGCTTTAGCTCTAGTGATCATTAAATTCGTAATCCGATGGTTACGAATTAGTCTTGCCAACATTATTGTGTCAGTACATTAGCTAAGCCTTTAGCGTTATACTACAAGTATACAGTGACTTTTGTCACTGAGAAATATTGGTCAAGTATTCAAAAGACTATATTTAGATACATCTTTTAGCAATATTTTGCTGTGTTTGCATAAATCATATCATAGAAGACCAAAATCCTTTCTCATTCCATTATAAACATTGATACGAAATATGAGATCATAAGTTCTCTCACATTAATTAAAGATGGTTTTGATTTGGCAGTTTAATATACTGCTTATATTTTTTGAGAATAATTGATATCATCCGGTGTCGTAACGTTTCAAGTTTTGATGTATTTTTATTTTGCAAGTCATCTTCTTTTTCCTATAATTGAAGGTAATGGTGGAGTATTGAAGAGAAACCTCAGACTGATACCAGATGTGTGAATCAGAACCTACCTCTCTGAAGTCCATCTGTAGCTCTATAGACTATAGTGTTTAGTGTACATGTCGTGTTGAAGATTGCCAACGGAAACAAGAAGGTATGATGTGATAAATTTATATATGAGTGATATTATTATGCCGATAACAAGCTGCTGTTTAGCTCTTGGATTGTTGCCTTAAGTAGTTAAACTCCTTGTTTAGTCTCCACGTAGTGATACATGAAAAAGAAAAATGAAGGGAAAAGTGATAGCAAAATGTATTGTGGAAGGACGCATTTCATCCTATTGTTGCCTTTAGCCATTTAAGCTATGGAATTGTTGGTTCTAATTAGCCTGCCATTTTATACCAACTATCCATTGTGGGCTTTTGTTATGTCTCAAATTCTAAATTAGCTATTGTCACCACTTCATCCTATTAATAGAGATTCAATACGGATGTAGGGTTATTTGACAGTTATATGAGAGTTTCAGTTTATAACATGTTCACTATAGATGTAAGGTTGATCAAGGTTCGAAAGTACATGAGACGATGTGGTACGGTCGCTCCGCTGTGAGGCGAGGCTGGCTGCTCAACTTAAAAATGATATTAAAAATTAAATAATTAAAAAAAAAACTATAAGTTAACTAATTGTAAGGGTCTTTTTGGCTTATTGTTCAAATCAAAATGTTTGATTTGATATTTAGTCAAAAATTATGGGATTGTTTGCTATTATCCCTTTATATATATATATATATATATTATATATGAATAGAAAGAGAAACTCTAATTTCAATTGGAAAATAACAAAACTCTATAGCAACAGCTGTCACCATCCTCTCACTCTCTTCAATCATTGTCATACTTGAAACCGGTGAACTGTCGGAAAGCATCCTTTTGTGGTAGCAACCCGTCGAAAAGCATTTTTTCTTGTTGGCGATCCATTGGAAAAGCTTCAAACATTGGTGGAGACTCATCGGCAGTCATTGGAAACCCTTAAATTACTTCTTTTATCTTCATACTTACCCGGAAATGTGTTTTGTTCTTCCACTCAATCAAAAATTTTCATCTCTAGCACTTATTGGGGTTTTAGAAGAGTTCAAGGGTTTTTTACTTTTTTTATTTTTTATTTTTAAAATTCTACTGGCCCAAGCTGCCTAGGTCGGGTCGACCTGACTTGGGCCTGAGGCGAACGCCCCCGCAGTCAAGGTGGCTGAAATTTGGTTTGGCATTAAAGCGCCCGCACTGACGGACCTCAAGGCTTGAGGCCATGCCTCAGACCACATTTAAAACATTGGGTTTGATTAATATCCAACAATTTATAAAGATCGAAATTTTGAATATATATACATATATATATATAGAGAGAGAGAGAGAGAGAGAAAGAGAAGAATCTAGTTCCCTCTTATCATTGTTCTGTAACTATACAGTTAATCATATTAATTCTGATTAAAATAATCATGTTGTTTCGATAATATTATTGATTTTATGATTTGTATGTTCAATCTATAAAGGGTTCTTATTGAAAATAAAAAGCACTTATGACGAGTTGATGTTTTAATTAATTTTTTATTTTCTATTATTATCGATAGCAATGTACATTGTATAATTGGGACAAAAACCAAACTTATAAGTTATGATTTAAAGACTTTTCATTTTGTTTCAAAATTATCTTATTTATCTTTTGATAATTCTAATTTAAAGATATTTCATTTTAAAAAATTAATTAATTTAAAGTTATTTCAATTTTATTTATATATACCCATTATTAATTTGATGAAATTCTTTTGCTTTAGAAAGGAATTTTGATGAAATTTGCAATAATTCTTAATTCAATATATACATAAATCAAGGAATTTAATTCCAGAAAGAAAAAAAAAATAGTCATATCAACAAATCAAAAACAATTTAATTCTAATTTTTCAAATGTAACTAAAATTTTTTTTAAAAAAATGAAACATTAAATGAAAAAGCATGAAAGTAATAAATGGAAATACATGGAAATATTAGAGAATAATAATATTTATGTCATATAAGAAACAAATCTCTTGATATTGATGATAAAACAATATTTTTTTTTAAAAAAAAACACAATCTATAAAAGCATTGAAGATGTTTTAATATTAACCCGACTAATAAAATTTCAATAGTTTGAAAAAAAAAAAAAAAAAAAAACCTTTTGAGTTGAAAGCTTATTGAAAATTTTTTCTCCATTATTGTTTGAACATAATTAAAAATAACTATCCATCACTGCAAAATTTGCCTTTTATTGCATATTTTATTCTATCACTTCAAGATTAAAAGAAAATTAAAATATAACAAACAAGAGAGATGTTTGGGGTTTGTGATTGTAAGAGAGTAAAAGAATAACATTGAATTCTTAAAACAAAAAAATGGTTTATAGTCTCCTTAAATTTTTTTTTTCTTTTTAGTAATTTTAACTTAATTAAAATTGTTAGTCAGAAAGAAAAAACAAATAAACCAAAAAAGGTAGAAAGATATTTGATTGATTGCTAATAGCAAAATAGCATCACTCGAAAAAAAAAAAAAAAAGATTTTTCAACTATGTTTTGTAATTTATCTTGGATTATTCTCAACTAAAGATTACATCGAAAAAAATAAAAGAAAAAAAAAGGGTTCTTAAACGCACAAACATTTATAATTTTCTTGAATGCTTATTACAACTACACATCAAAAAAGAAAAAACAATTAAGTTGAAGGTCTTCATCCAGGTCGACGTCTTCATCTAGGTTCATCGACCTAGATTCTTCGTTTGGGTTCATCAACCTAGATGAAGAATATCTAATTATTTAGAAAATAATAATAATAATAAGATCTTCAACTCGTGCAGAGGTTCTTCAAGGAACAATCCAATCATCACTCACACCAAACACAGTCAAACCTCATAATCCAGCCTCACTCAACTCAGTCAAACCACAAATCAACACAAAAATGATTTCTTTCTTGTACAAGAATGAGAAACAAGAAAGTAGTAGACGAACTAGTTAAAATAAATAAATATATATATATATATGTATATATGTATAATTCCTACCAAAGCAGGATTAGCAAGATCTGGAAACACTCCATCTTTGATGGGTTTCCAATCCTTGCCTTGACAGGAAATAGAGGTGGGCCCTAAAAAGGGAAATATCTCTTCCCTCCTTAAGCCCAAACACCAAATATGATGAGATGAAAAAAATTCCTCCCAATCCCTCCATGTCCCGGTGGCCAAACGCACCCCAGGTTCAAACTAGCCAAACAAAGTTTAAAAACAGCATTAACACAATAAACAAACAAAACATAGAATAACAAGTACCAAAAAACCAGATAAAAATCAACAAACCAAAAAATATTGTTTTCACAGCCATGAAGCAAGACCATATGATTTTTTTGTTCATTAATGAATTTCATTTACACAGAATTCACCATTTACGGAAAAACTAGTTGATATTGAAGTATTTACTAAAAGATAAAATTCGTACTTATTCCCACAAGTTAATCATTATATTAATCAAACCTCAAATCAGAAACATTCAAACCAAAACTAGCATAACATAATGAGAAAAGCATGAAAAAAGTGTTAACAGTCCAATCCAACCTATTTTACTTCTTATATATATAATTCTACGAAAAACAATCAATATGGGAAACACACTTCAAATACACACAGCAAGGAATCTAGAGGCACAGAAGAACCATATTTAAGGATTTACAAAAGCTGTGCCACGATAACGTTCATGGATGGCTTGCATATCATCTGCAAATTGCACAATCATTTCAAGGAAATAACTACTAGAGAGAGAGAGAGTGCCATATTAAACATAATTGACTTACTTCAAAGCTAACCCAATACCAAGACAAAAGTCCATCAAACCACCACAGATTCAGACTCTAAACACTGAAGCCAACATATAAGTTCTCCCCAATCACAAGATATAGAATTCTTCATACTTTGATAAGATGCCCCAACTGCCATGCCCAACCCAGCATTTATAAACAATAAAATAAGGACACCTCATAACATACACGGCCAACTCGGAAGAAGTCTCACAGATGGTAAAAATCAGAGCATCATTCTTTTCATTAAATGAAACTTCATCATTGTTGGGTTTATATTTTATCCAGCTTCTCTGCCTTGATAACAGGATTTGCTTTAGCTATAGCATCCCGAGCAGCAGTGCGATAATCAAAGGGGCAGTCATGTTTGTCAGAGTACCGATGTGATGCACAGAAGAGGTTACCACAGCGGCATTTGAATCCTGTCAATCCAACACGCTTCTTGCAACTGCTGCATCGGCTGGGACCCTCCTTTGGCTTTGCCTCTACACTCTCACCCGAGCCTGAAGCACATGATGGCCGTGAAGAGATAGTTTTAGACTCCACTGGACTAACTTGTACATCAACTGTGGGTGTAGCAACAGGTTCACTCCCATTGCTGCTTGATGATTCATTCACAATGCTTCCAATAGATGATGCAGCAAGCTTTGCCTGCTCTTGTTTCAACATCATATCCTTGTAGCATTTGGAGCACATTTTCATAGTAGCCACACTTCCAAAGAAACCACAGTTGTTAATGCACAAGATAGGGCGATCAGGAGGAGCTTGGCATCCAGTCTCATCATGGTCCATTTTTTCACCTCTCCTACAAAATACATGAAAAGTTAAAATCTCAAACAGTACTAACAATAACATTATATAACAGTAGGATAAGTTACCAATAACCTCTCTAAAATCAATGTAGCATTATGATTGATTACAAATGGAAACCATTTTGATGATTTAAAGTGAAAAACTAAAGTCACACAGTTATAAATCTTAACATGCCAGGTCCGGGTAATTATTTTTCCTTTTGCATGATATCGATAAAGCACTCCAATGATTAAAAACTTGCTTCTTAAATTTAACAATCCAAAGTTTAACAAGATGTCTGCAAACTGAGTCTTAGCCTCACAATAATTTCTTACTCTTGGAGCATCTCAGATAAAAAAGCGTTTAATATAGATACTAGTGTCCAAGGCCGAAAATTACAACCAACTAAATGTCTCAACTACAAATGTTCATGAGGTATCTGTATTCTCCCCATATCTTTCATCACTGCTTAGTGTATAGACCATACACTTCCAGAGGTATCAATTGCACATAGAAGGTATCCTGAAACATTATGGATGTTGATGTAACATCAAAAAGGGTCCTTATCAAAAACACACCACCATACCACAACATACTACCGACTGCTAACGACCTATAGTTATCAACTTGTAATAACAGATTCACACATAACACCCAAAACCTAGTAAGAAATCTATCAATAAGAACAGAGACATAAGCTTAAGGGGTGAAAAAGTTAATTCATATAGCATATACCAAACCTCTTGCTTTCAGAAGAATACAAGAGGATTAAGAAAATTATTGCATATGATTGATAGAAGCTATTTAAAATTCCTTGTCAGACCAGCATCTATTGCCTCAACCAAGGAACTCAGATAGCATATACGCAATAAAAATGTCCTTGTTAACAAAAACGCAGAGTTGGTTTCGTAAACTTATCTATGCTTGTTCATAATCTTCATTGTGGTGTTATTCAGTGCCAATACACTCAAGTTGAAACAGTTCTTGCATGCCTCACCAATTAAATACTACAAGGCTAGTGATACATTCTATAAGTAGGCAGAAATCCATTTGAATGTTGTTGCAATTTAAACTTCACTTGAGTATTAACGTATCAATATGTACCAGACCCTAAAATTAACAATTCTAGCATTCAACATCCAGACTTTCAGGAAACATTTGTTCACAATGTGTTATTGAGCATGAGCACTCAGATTTTTCCTGGAAAAAATGATAATAATTCAGTGCCTACCTAACCTGTTGATATCTTTGATCAAAACTAAGAGCTGTTAACTTTCCTACAAGCATGCAACATCTATAGAATGAGTCTCTTAATCCAGAAACACATATATATAACCCAAGGTTTTAAAAGCGAAAAGCAAGGCGAGATGATGAAGCCTCATCGAGGCGAGGTGGTCGCCTCATTTTGAAATGACAAAAATTTTTTTAAAAATCCTAACATAGAAAATCATTTATAACACTGAAAATAAAATAGCGATAACCAATGTTTTAGTGGAGAAGAACCTTGAATAGAGGCGGAAGAACCTTGAGTAGAAGAGGAGATGTGTTCAGTGATGAAGAGGATTTTAGTGAAGGAGATTTCTAGGGTTAACCGATGTTTTAGTGGAGAAGAACCATGAATGTTTCTAAGATTTCTAGGATTTCAACGTAAAAACCATAAAACAAAACAAGTTTCAGTTAACTTTTCTAATTTCTACTTTTCTGCCAAATGTCACAAAAATGACTTTAACTAGCTAACTCTCTCCACTGAATTTAGCTGACAAATGCCAATCTAAATTCAGCTAACCCTTGCCACTTGGCACCACAAATCATGCCAAATGCCAATCTGAATTCAGTTAACTCTCTCCACTTGGCACCCACAAATCATGCCAGCTGAAAAGCAAACATTAAAAACCATAACAATCCCAAGAGACAAAACCACCCACATTTTCTCCATTAAACACAATCTGTACTGCCACTGCCCCTCCCCAAAAAAAAAAAAACTGTAGATTTTGGTGTAAACACACCCGCAACAAATCTCTATTCACCTCCCTCTCTCTCACATATAAACCAGTCGGTGAAATCAACCAACTTAGCAATTATTTTTTACCACTACAAAATTTCGAAAATAACTCTGCATGTAATCATGCAACAACAACAAGGTCAGTTATCATTATGACCCAATTCATCCCCTCTATCCTTTGAAAATATTGTCATTTTTTGGGCTGAGACAGTGGTGACCGCCTCACTACTGTCTCAGCCCAGCCCGCCTCGCCTCAAGGCGGGCTTGAGGCAGTCGCCTCACCACACTGGCATAGCATGAGGTGGTCGCCTCAAGTCGCCTTCAGCTGTGAGGCAGCCCAGGCACGCCTCAAGGCACCGCCTTTGTTCGAATTTTAAAACAGTGATGTAATATAATTAGGCTAAATTAGGTGTCCCAAAATTTTAAAATGAGCCAACGAACTGAGGTTCATGACAGCCAACAAAGTAGACAGAACAGGAAAATCATCAATCGGCAAAACTTGATTTACAATATACTAGAAATTAGGTACCTTGGAGACGAGAAACACACACAAAGCTGAAGCCTCATACCCACTCAAATACACACTTGAGTTTTGGAGCAAGAAAACTGAGTTATAAGGCATTCAGTAAACAAATATATGACAGAGGCAACATAATTTTCCAACCATAGAAAATGTCCTTAAATGAAAGAATTGTGATCCTTAGTCCTTACATAAAATCACTGGAATAAAATCTGTTTAGCAAACATAAATCTTTTTCCAAGCAGATAATAAGATTATTTATAAGGTATATAACATTCATTGTCATTGCACACCTCTGCTTCGGGAAACTAGTATGAGCTTCGTTCACAAAAAGGCATTTCATAGTATAATTAAAACACGAAAACTTTTTAGTCTAAAACAAGCACAGCGTAGCACAAGCCCCTAGAATAAGCATACACGATACACCAGTGAGTAATCACTCCTCAACAGCTCAGTAACACACCAACATATTCCAAAACAAAAGACCTCAACCGCCTTAAAGTTCTTGTATAACTACAGTCACAGCCAGGTTAAAAAAATACTCATACCGAGATAGTTTATACTGGAACGGCTATATCAAGCAACCACTTTGACTTTATACCCACACTCTCAACCACGTCTCACTCCTACAACACAACTAGCTACTTAATTAGATACAAGCCAATTGCATACCATCTGATTCCCATACAACAAACTCCTAACAAACCAAAAACACCAGCAATTTCCACATACCAGTTTTGTAGCGCAGTATGAAATAATTTCCCAAACTTCCAATCAATTCAACTCAATCACACCCAAAATCTGAAACCTAAACACAACAAACAATCCACACCACCACCAATATCATTCAAATTAGATGCTACCACACAAACAACCAAACTTCAACACATCAAAATGCTCACCAAAACCCATAAGATTTGAATTAATTACTATCAAATGCAAAATAATAATTATAAAAAAAAAAAAAAAAAAAAACCAACAACAACAACACATATTACAAGCTTTATATGAAGAAAATTAATAAATCTATCAATTTCAACTAAAAACCCTAAATACAAACACAAA
This sequence comes from Litchi chinensis, assembly GCA_019925255.1. Lineage (NCBI taxonomy): Eukaryota > Viridiplantae > Streptophyta > Magnoliopsida > Sapindales > Sapindaceae > Litchi > Litchi chinensis. Next base: position 10,042,387 of record CM034473.1, on the reverse strand, counting down.
ATTATCTCAAAATTTAAAAAAAAAAAAAAATCCAACCTTTTAGCCAGAGAAGTCTTAAACGATTCAATTAAAGCCGATCCCAAGCTCAATACGGCATCCGATGACCCCTGCAAAAAAAAAAATAATAATAATAATAATAATAAAATAAAATCAAACAATTATTTTAAAAAAATAATAATAACCAAAACAACACATCAAACCAAAAAAGAAACAGAGAAGGGATCGGAAACGCTAACCCTAGAATTTTAATGGACCAGATCGCCCGATGAGCAAGCGAGAGAGAGATACAGAGGGCAAAAACCGAAGAGAGAGAAAACGAGAGAGATATAGAGAGAGAGAGAGAGAGAGAGAGATTTTGATTCTCTCTTTTTTGGGGTCTCTGATTTTTATTTTTCGATTTTTATTTTCTGGTTTTTAAAAAGCGAGCGTCGTTTCTCTGCCAACGAAGGCTCTTTTTAGTGATTAGGGTTGACGTGTACGCTTCCCATTAGCTGCGCGTGTTACCGTCTTTTCTTTTTCCCTTTTCTGTCCCTCGCCTAGATTTTAAATTACGGTTGCAGCGGTTCTCAGGTGGTATCAAATGGTTGTTCAGGTAAGTGCTTATGTCATCGAGTGGTTGGTGTGGTCTGGTTTATTGCCTTTTTTGGTTTTTTATTTTTGGTTGTTTTTAATTAAGGAGAGTCAGTAATTTATATATGTTAAGATAAGTTTTTGCTTTTTTAATTTCTAGATCAATGATGATAAATTATAGGAGGCCGGTAGAACCCCTTCTCCTTTTTTCTTTTTTTTTTTTTAATTGGACTTGTTGTTTGAATTTTATTTCGATGTTTTGGGGACTTTTAAAAAGGGTTAGGTTATACTGACTTTAAATTTTGATTAAAAAAATAACTTCAATATCAGTTTGCTCAGTTTCACACAATCAAATTATTAAAAAATGGATGAAAACAAAGTAAATAACAAATCTTTTGTCGTTGTCAGTTTAGTTAATTTTGGTTTTAAGGATAGACACTCTTTTTCTCCTACCGAATTTTTTCTATTATGTCTTTCCTAAAAGATCATTAATAAAGTCTGCTATAGGTTTTGATTTACAAATATTTGATTTCGGTTGAATTTTATGTTTCCCATAGTCCGATTGTAATTTTTTAGAGTTTATTCTTTTTTTTGTTTTAGCTTTTTTGTCTTATCTTTCTTTACTTTTTTTTTTTTTATAATAATATGTTGACTTTGATCATCTACCTTATATTAAAAAAAAAAAATTGAATTGAATGAAATTAGATCGATTCATCTAGTAACCACTTTTTTAAGTCAAAATCTCTAGTTATAGTCTAAGCCATTAAAGCAATATTAAGATTGTGTTTTAATATGTAGAACGAAGAATTAAAATAATCGACATAGTAAGATTGAATTAAATATCGAAATTAATATACAAAGGGTCCTCAATTATATTTTTTAGAATTTGAGACTTGTTTTTATTTGTATATCACTACATTAAAAAGTTAGGTGGTGTATGGCACTTTTTTTTTTAAAACCGTTTTCCATTTTCAAAAACAAAAAATGCTTGAAAATGTATTTAACAATCATTTTCAAAAACATGTTTTCGGAAATGAAAAACATGTTTTCAAAATATTGGTCATGGGAGTGGAAAACGATTTTTTTTTCTGTTTTCCATCGTTTTTAAAAACGATCTGACTGGATTGTTAAAAAATGATAAAAAATACAAACACCGTCGCCAGTGATCAATCACAAATTAATCACAAAAATGATCTGGTTGAACCAAATCGAAACAACTAGATCGATACTGGTTCAACCATAAAAAATCAAAAAACACAAACTTAAATAGATGAGAGAGAAACAAACTATGAAGATGAGAGAGAGAGAGCACCAAAACACAAACCAGAAAGCAGTCTCCATAGATGGAGACTCCAACGACGCATCACCAAAGTTGCGAAGCTAGAGGGAGGCAGCAAAGACGAGAATGGAGGCCTATTCCGACGAGGGAGTGATGAGAGAGAGTGGTGAGTTGAGAGAGAGAGAGAGTAGTTGGGTGAGGGGGAGAGAGAGGTTTGTGGAGAAGACGAGGCGATGGAGACCGGAAAGAGAGAGTGTGGTGAGGTGAGAGAAAAGTCAAAACTCAAAAATATTTTTATTATTCTTTATTATTTTTATCTTTTTTTAAAAAAAATGAATTTGAAAACATACTACTGAATATATTACTGTTTTTGAAAATGTGTTTTCATAAACATGTTTTTTGGTTTTGAAAATGATTTTCAAAAGCATCATTTTAAAAACATATCCAAACGCACCCTTATTTTCATCAAATTTGATTATTTTCTCCACATTTGAAATGGTATTACATTTTCAACACCTATCTGTTAACTTTATCATGACTTATTGGCACAATTATAACAAATAAAAGAAGTATTAATGGTTATCTTTTATTCTTTTAAGGAAAATATTCCTTTAATCTAAATTCCCATCCAACTTGAAAATACGTCAATTAAAAATAAGGCTACAAACAAAAACTATTTCTTTTATCGTCAAAAGGAGCAAAATATCAAATTCGAAAGGTCCAGCTTCTCTACAAATATACAAATGTTTTATTATAATAAACATAGGAACACTGAATTAATTTTTCACGTAAATTTGGAGGAATTTTTTTTTTTTTTCCATTTATTAATGTTTCTTGAATTTGACGTGTCTTATTATATATTCAATTAGTGGTATTTGACATCAACAACTTTCTAGCTTTCTGTGACATGTTCATTAGAAGTGATACATATATTTGACCAGATCAAAAACAACCATGGAATAATTTGAAGTTTGTATATATATATATATAACTTGATTTGTTGAGATTGTAGATATATATATTTTTTAAGTTAATACCAAATTGATCAAACATCAATTGGAAATTGTTAAGATTCAAAGGTCTGGTAAGACCTATTGAGATCAAATAATGTGAAGACATATTAGGATCAAACGCTACTTGCGCGTCCTCAATATCAATTCTAATTAGCGAAAGACAATTATTCCCACGATAAGGAGTTTGGTATAAGAGATTTATTGGGAATTGTCAAAATCAATATGTACATCATATTAATTATCATATTATTTCATAATTTACAAAAAGTTGCTAATTCATATATTGCATCATTTGACCACATATTTGGACAAAAAATCTTAGAAGTCTAGCATTACATTTTTTTTTTTTTATTGGAAGGAATTATATATATATATATATATATTATGTATGATCAAGGTTTGTTTCGTCCAAATATCCTATTTATCTAACCTTATAAATAAACAATAAAGAAAAGAACACACAAAACTTTATCATCCATCTACTTGATTCACATATACTTTAGATTTTAATTAATTTAATATATCACAAATTTAGATTGAAAGGAAAAAAAAATAATTATCTATAAAGATAGTTGAACAACAAGATAAGTTAAAAAAACAAAAATCATAAAATTGAAAGTATTCTTGTGTTTTGTTTCCTTAATTTATCATATCCCTGATTTTAAGTATGAATATTTTTGTAATTAAAAATTTATTTAAAAATAGGTGTGAGAAGCAATTTCTTGGGTGACAATAGTCTCATCCATTAAATATTAATAATGAAGAGAGGACAGGGAAAAAAAAAAAAAAATCCTAAACATCCGTATCTAAACAATTAAACGATTATCAAAAGTCATGTCAAATATTACATCAAAACTTAAGTTTGGGTGAGGTACCGGTTATTGTTACCCAAAAATGTTCACCTGAGACTCATTCACTCATAACACCAAATATTATAGTTTAAAAGTAAGATTTTACTTTATACACTCGTTAAAATCCCACTGAAAATATCTATTCTTCATTCTTCTTTCTACACTCTCTAAATTATTTTTAGGTTTTTCTTTATCAAAGTCATCTAAGAATATATAAGATGGCTACTATATAAAAAAAAAAATAGATCTAACAAATTCTTTACTCATAGAATTGTACTGTAAAAATATCATAAGTGATTTTATATATTTCTATATTCAGTTATGAAACATATATAAAATTCTAAATGCTTAAATAACCAATAAATCAATATTTAATTCATATCATATGGACAAAAGACATAGTGCATAGTCTTTGTATAGAAGGTCTCATAAAATTTGATATTGCTAAGGCATAGCATGCAATTTTTGAATATTGCAGTGAATGTGATTGGGTTTGTCTATATATTGTTTAGGAAAAAAATTGAATAGCTTAATTAATCAAACGATATCTAATATTATGAAGAAGACACATCTTAGAATATTGATATTTTATGGTGATGTTATAGAAACTGAAAATGCAGCAGTTTTTATTTTAAAAAAAAAAAAAAAAATCCAAGGATCGATATCATCCCAAATGGATTTTTTTTTTTCATTTGTAGTTTTAATTGTCAAGTATGAACGAGTTAACATATATAATCATGCAGAGTTTGTTTATATAAACATATATATATATATATATGCACAACTTACATATATATCCCACTCTATCAAACAAGAGGTTTTATCAACAAATAGTAGCACATGATGATAAGTCCTTGCAAAGTTCTCCTTCTATTGATTTTGTTTGTTCTGTCCAAGCAATATGTGAAGCCGGTTTTCTCCCCAAGAAACGTACCATCAATATCAACAATTATGTTTATGCGGACCATTCAGAGAGCTAGATCTCACCGTTCATGGCAAATCAGGTGATGACGATCTCGAACCACAATTACTACACTTCAAAGGTTGATACTTGTTTAGGTTTCGACCTTGGACAAAGTCATTAAATACTGTAGTTTTGCATGGAAAATTCAGTTGAAAATGTTTGAGGCATACATAGATAAGAGGGATCATAAAAAATGTAGTTATAGTCTGTGGGCTATAAAGGAAGCGGATCCATGTTTTTGGAGCGAGGATGATCAAGACTATCAATGCCATCCATGGAAATAAATCATTTTATCTTCTTTATAATAAAGCTAGAATATAATATATATATATATATATATATATTCATATACACACACACATATAGAGAGAGATATATATATAGCTGTGATATATATCGTTGCAATTTAATTATAATCATCCCAAAGTTTATTGGGTCATTTTATATTTTATTGTCTTATACATGTTGGGAGGTTTGGAGTTTTTTTTTTTTTTAAAAAAAAAAAATTAATAAATAAAAAAACCACCATTTTCATAGTAGGGTTTTTTTTTTTTTTTTTTTTTGGGGGGGGGGGGGGGGGGGGGGGGGTTTTTTTTTTTTTTTTTTTTTTTTTTTTTTTTTTTTTTATATTTTTTTTTTTTTTTTTTTTTTTTTTTTTTTTTTTTTTTTTTTTTTTTTTTTTTTTTTTTTTTTTTTTTTTTTTGAATTGGTTTATAGCCTCGTTATCTCTAATGTTTTCAAAAAATTCATATTGCCGATCAAATGCTAGTCAAAACTTAAAGGTGTAAGGGTATTTCATCTTTAAACATATATGTGCCACATGTCAACATAAAAATATTGAGAAATAAAAAGTATATAATTATTAAAGAAAAAAAAAAGGAAGATTTGGGTTCAACCAAGATCTTTAAAAATGAAGATCTTGGTTGAAAGGAAAAAACAAAAAACCAAAATAAATAAATAAATAATTTTAAAGAATGGAATATCTTTGTATATCTGGGTTGGACCAGATTTTCATTAAAGCATAATAATAATAATAATAAATGGAAGATCTAGGGTTCAACCTAGATCTTTATTAGAGCAAAAAATAAAAGCAAAATATATATATATAGAAGATCTAGGTTTCAGATCATCAATGTTCTAGGTTAGTGCTTAATTGTGCTTATGGATGATGATAAAGGTCTAAATGACAATTGTGCTTTACCAACTGATCAACATTTAGATACAAAAAAAATCAGAATCGATCTGATCCATCCAACCCGACCTGAAAAAGTTAGTTTTCAATTAGTATTCAGTTTGGCTCGGTTTTCAATGTTAAAAACCGATCCTAATTAGTTTCAGATCGGTTTTGGATCAAAAAAATCGAAACCTATTGGAAACTTACTTTAAAAAATTAATAACCTAAACTACCTCTCATCACTCTCAAACTTAGTTCGCACTCTCACCCTAATTGCCACCCCTTTTCTCTCAAAGGTCTCTCCTCTAAGTTCACAAAAGTCTCTTTGCTCGTATTGCTACTCCTTGCAAACTCGCACTACACAATTCAAGCCCTTTTTGGCGATCTTATTGCTCCTTACTGGTCATTACAATTGTTGTTGGCTCATCGTTAATTGCCGCTTGTCCTCACCATTGTCCTTGTCATCAGTCTCCTTAGTCAAAATCATTTCCTATATGAGACAAGAGAAAGAACAAAGAGATGGAGAAGTAGAGAGAACACCATGTCAACTTGAACAAATTCGCAGAGCAAGTCAAGAGATAAGATGGTATGGTTTTTGTTTGCATTCTTTTATCAATTTCTAGTTTTTGTTTTGTAAGATTTTCTTTGTAAGCTTCTAGGGCCCTAAATGCAAAAGCCTTATTTGGGGTAAGATCAATTTCTGGGTTTTTGTTTTGTAAGGTTTTCTTTGTAAGATCAATTTTTGAGATGTTTTTTTGTTTTGTGTTTGTTTCTTCTGTGTTTTGTATTCTTAGTTCTATTTGTTTGTTTGTGTTGATGGGGTTAAGTTGAAATGAAAAGTTGCGGAGATTTCTAGAATCTTGTATTGTTTATGTTATAATTTTTTTATTTTTTATTTTTCCATGTACTATTAGACTAGCTCAAAGGCCAATTGGAGGTCCATTTACATATCCCAATTGAAATGGACTAACTCGAATAGAACCGACCCCATCAAGTTGGTTCATGTCTGTTTTTGCCCTCATTTTGATTTAGATCGGTTTTCAAAATTGAAAATCAATTCCTATCAGTTTTAGGTATATTTTCTTCAAAATCGACCCAATCCAACCCATGCACACCTCTAATAATTACTTTCTACAAAACCAATACACACACGTGTGTGATGTACGCATTTCAAGAAATTAATGATGTGGTTGAATTCAGTTTAGCTAAAAAGATAAGGCAAACGATTTTAGATGTATTTGTTGTGAAAGTGCTAAATAAAAAAAAAAGAAGTTATCAAGAATATAAGTTCTTTAATATGGATTATAAATTTTTATGTGTTATTTTTTTAAAGATATTTCATCAATTATTAATTTGTACATTCATTGGACCTTAAAGGATTTTTTTTATTTTTTTAATATTATCTTATGCTTTAGCAAGGTTATTAATTTAATTCATTAGCCTAAGTTGGGATTGAAATATTTCATTATTTAAGGTTATTAATAGAATATTCGTTTATCAAGATAAGGGATGAAGCTAGGATTTTGACTGGTGGAAGCCAAAATAAAAATAATAGTTAAATTGATGCAAGCCAATTGCTCATATTAAAATATCAAATCGTTGAGAAAATAAATATAAGACCATTTTGTCTTATTATAAAAAGTAAATTAATAAATAAAACAGACCATCATTTATGAACAAAGATGGAATTCATTGTTTTTTTTTTTATAATATCGAAGTAATTTATAATTGATTTTACATTAAATTTCTCTACAATTTCTCTTTCATATAATCAAAGAGTTTGTTAAAAAAAAAAAAAATCATATTTTATCTTATTGCAAATCTTAGTCTTAATAATCTAACTAAATAACAAGCATAAATAACATAAATTCTTAAAAATATATATAATATTTATTAATTTACAAGCTTAAACTTGGCAAGTTAAGATAGGACAAAACAAGATGTTTATTCAAAATACAAATGATGTAACTATATAGATAAGATTGCATAATATATTAATAATGAGAAACTAAATCTTTTTATTTAAGATAGAAATGATGAAATCATTTAAATATCATCAAATAATGAAAAACAAATATTTCATGTTTTCAGATAATTTCAATTGTGGTTTATATGGCTTTAATTAAAATAATAATAATTGATTTGAGGATTCAATTAATTGAATTTTAATCATATATATTGTATTAAAAAATCACCAAGTGAAATTTATTTGAAAAAAAAATAAAAAAGATCATTTGGCTGGGGTTGCCATGGCTTCTGCGGGCACGCCTACAACCTTGCCACTAATTGATGTTTTACCGTATAAGGAAAAAATGTGTTTTTTATTATTTTTTTCACCAAACAACCATTTTATTCTTTTTCAAAATTAATACTAAATATATTTATATACTTGCTATTCTATCATGAATAGATTATATTTTTAAGACAGAGTTGGCAACAAGTATTCATGCTATTCAATATACTAGGGATTATTATTAGACGAAGATTTGGTTGGAAAAGTGATTCTATTTATGTGGTATCTTTTCTTCTTGCTCGTTCTTCTAAAATTTCCCAGTGCTAGCGACCAGCTTAGGAGAAGTGTTTTCATTATTTGCAAGATATGAATTTCTTAGTGACAAATATTTATCGTGAAAAAAATCCTGTTACAGATGCACTAGTTTCTCGTTCTTCATTTTTTGTTTGTTCCACTTAGTAGTGTACGGCTCCTGACTTTTTGGATCATCTTCTTTCTAATGATCTACTTGGCAAATATGGATATCGGTTTTATTAATTTTGACTTTGGAGGGTGGGTACTCTTTTTTCTTAGTCAGATTTTTCTCATTGGTTTTTCTGGTTAGGTTTTTAATGAGATTTACTATAGGGATTAATTTGCAAAGTTTAGTTTCAACTAATCTTTTGTTGTCTTTCTCTTCTCTTGGTTGGCTTTTAATCTTTATAAGATGGTTTTCATTTTTGTATTGGCTTTTGGTCTTTTCTCTTTTGGTACTCTTTTTTATTTTTTCTTTTAATAATAAATTGGTTTTGACCAATAACTTTATACCAAAGAAAAAAACCGAAAAAAAAAAAAAAAGTATCAAATGTCTTGTGTTTAAAGATAATTTTTAAAAACACCATTTTCGAAAGGACAACAAATCTTCCCTTATATTTTCAATTGGTTTATTTAACTGTCTTTGTTTAATATGGTTTAAATCTCTATACTTGGAAAAAAGGATCCCAAAATTAAAGTTGTTGCTTACATGGTGTAACGTTTTGCTGGTTTTGACGAGTGATTTATCTAATCTTTGAAAATAAAAACAAATTCAAAAAATAGAATAGATAAAACTTCAAAACCTAGATAGTTTAGCTTTCTATTAAAAGTTGCTACGACTACAATTAGTTAGAGGTGATTGATAGCCCCTCATTTGTGGAACTCTGGACGATCATACATGATTTGTTATGTATATATATATATATAGGCTTACTGTATCAATTCAAACAAGAAGTTGTAACATATTTTGATCAAATAATAGCACAAGATGATGATGATGAAGAGTCCTTGCAAAATTCTCTTTGTCTTGATTTCGTTTGTGCTGCTCCAAACAATATGTGAAGCAGGTCTTCTCCCTAAGAAACGTACCGTCGTTATCCAAAATCATGTTTATGCAGACCGTTGAGAGTTAGATCTCACTGTCCATTGTAAATCAGGTAACGACGATCTCGGACCACATGTACTTGGCTTCAAAGGTGAGTACTCGTTTAGGTTTCGACCTTGGATAAATACATTATATCACTGTAGTTTTCAGTGGAAAAATCAGTTTAGAAGGTTTGATATATACGTTGATAAGAGGGATCGTAAAAATTGTAGTAATTGTAGGTGGGTTATAAAGGTGGCAGGTCCATGTTTTTGGAGTGAGAAGAATCAAGATTATGAATGCTATCCATGGAAATAATAAGTTAGTGTAGGAGTGACAAGCTACCTACTACGCATTTTTATTTTCTTTATAATAAAATTATGGATTTGACTACCCTACTGATTGAATAAGATTATATCAATAATAATTCTTGAATATTTATCAATAACCATAATTACAACCAATTTCAAAGGTTATTATTGATGAGTAAATTATCCAACCAATGAGGTAGACAAAACCCTAATGTTATCAGAATGTAATAGAATCATTTGATGTTGTACTACTCATTTGTTTGAAAAAAATATTGATTGCTCATTTTATTATTTTGTTAGTGTGCGTTGGGAGTTTCTATTTCTGTTTAAAAATAACCACCGGTTGTAAATTTGTATAATTTTCTCTCACAAAATTTGAAGTGATAAAATAATTTTTGCTTTATATGGTAGTGGAGCTCTATTTAAGTTATGAACCAGAGACTACTAAGTAGTTATTATTATTATTATTATTTTCAAAAATGAGTGAAACAAACTACAAGAGGTTTTTGAAAAGAAACCAATGTGATAGACAATATAAAACAAAAAGTAATACATAAAATTTACATGGAAAAACCTCAAATTGGGAAAAAAACTATGAGCAAAGGATAAAATATTTGCTAGGTCGAAGATGAGTACAAAGGGTAATGTTTTAGTGTAGCTACAAAACATTATCATAAGCCCTAACTATATATATATATATATATATGAAAAGAAACCAATGTGATAGGCAATAGAAAATCGAAAGTAAAACACAAAATTTACGTGGAAAAACATTAAATTGGGAAAAAAAAAAAAAACTACAGCAAAAAAAATTCACTAGATAAAAAATGAGTACAAAGGGTAATGTTTAGGGTAGCTACAAAACATGATCATAAGCCCTAACAATATGTGTGTATATATATAGTCCCCTTAGGTATGTGTAATTGAATTCTATATATGATTACAACTAAATAAATGTAATATTTCCAATTAATAAATGTGATCACAATCAGTAAATTAATAAATGTTTCACCATTTACTAATTTACTGACCATTTATTAATTTACCGATTGTGATCACATATATTGATTAAATCACACATATTTAGTTGTAATCATATATAGAATTCAATCACACATACTTAAAGGGACTACACACACACACACACACACACACACACACACACACATATATATATATATATATATATATATATATATTTATATGCAAGGACAAGAAACCTTAGGCCTAACCCAAATGGTCTTATCTCTCTGCTATTACCATAGATCCCAAAAAATTTCATGTTTGTGGTTTTATCACAATTGTTGTATTGTCAAACTCTTTGGGTTGGACCAAATAGAATCCGACTCGCAAACTCTAACTTAAAAAAAAAAAAAAATTCTTTAATATTATTTAAGATTGTCACAGATTACTTTTAATATCTGAATTAGGCATAATTCTACTATTCAAATCTCTAATCATTCTATTTATATTAAAAAAAGAAGCAATAAAAATATTTTTAAAAAGTAGAATAGAAAACACTTAATTATGCCTAAATTTAGGAGTATTTAAATAAAAGAGAATTTCTTTCAAACTTCTAATTCAAAAGTTTTAAACCGTTTTTTTTTTCTTAATTTAATTTGGTTGCACTATAAAAGAAATTTTGGAGGATCAATAAATTGTTTTACATTCTATTAGAAAATGTTCCATAGCATAACTCGACTTTGGAGTACATGGGCCTCTATGCGAAAATTTAAAATAAGGTCTTAAATGTTCAATGTAAAAAAAATATTAAATTAATAATAGAAAGAATTTTGTTGGAATTGATTGTTTGTTTACCAAATTCTCATTAAGTCAATATGTTATGCTATTTGTAACAAATTTATCAAAAGCCTCATCTTGTGATTAAACAATTTTTTCTGTTTATTATTTCTTTCAAATTTGAGATTTTTCCATCCTGTTTCATATATAGTTTGGTTAAACATGTCCAGCTTAAACAAAAAGCTAAAAAAAAAATTACAAATACAAAAGCTAGCTAATAATAATAGCAGAGTTTGGAACAGTAGAACTAAAAGTTTCGAATTTTCGTTTTTGTTTATTTATTTATTTTAGAATAGAGAAAGATAAAGATTTTTTTTTTCCCTAAAGGCGAAAGACAAAGAATCTTGAGAGAGTTTGGTAGATAAGAATAAGTAAAATATTAGGTTTTACATAGTATATAGCTTTAACCATTGTGAAAACGGTATTTAATTTGGAAGATGAAATATATTTATCTAGAAGGTAAATAAAAGATCGAGAATTTTTATTATTAGAATTAGGATTGAGATAGGAAAAGTTTTAATATAGAAAGTAATTTCTAAGAAAATAATAAATAAATCTATAATAAATTATTGAAAGTCTCTCGGAGCGTTGATCTTTTGTGACGCCTTAGGTAATGGCCTCAATTGCCTAAGGCAGAAGCCACCCCTCTAAGCTAAAACTGAAGATAGTATTGCAAATTTTCCAATGTATGACACTTAAATTAATATTTTCAATGTAAACTTTGTGTTAAAAAAGTTAAGATCTAGACAAAGACACATATCCATTGGTTGAGTCTTGAGTCTAGACTATACATCCAATCAACAATTCATAACGTTGGTGAAAATGGTATATGATATTTCACGTTTTGATTGAAATTTTGTAGCTCTATAACTACATTAATAGTTTGAGTTTCAATTTTACTAAAGTGGGTGTACTAGAAAAATGCCCTAAATGAGAAAAGAAACTCGTCTTTTTCATCTTTATTTCATTTTTTTCTTCTATTGCTCTCACTATTTTGTTACACCTATTCTTATATTTTTTCTGTAACATAATATTTTTAATGGAAGAAAGAAATAATTTTAATATTCAGAGGAAGGAAATAACTCTTGAAAGAAGTAAATAACTCTTCAAGGAAGAAAGCAACTCTTAAAAATGAAAATAATTCTCATGCGAAATCTAGTACATGGGTATTTTTGCCCATTCACATACTTTTATATCTTTAAAATTTACGTTATCAATTGGTGACATGATCACAAAAGGGGACGAAAAAGTGCTAACAAATCAAGTTTCCTTTCCTAAAACTTCTCAAGGTCAAAAGGTGTTATATTTTTTTCAATGAACATTTAATTTAAAAATAGCTCCATTAGCACAAATCACAAACTATTTTTGCAACTAAAACCAGACAAAAAACTGCATCTTTTCTATTTGAACGGTGATATGTACAACCCTATATAATTTATCTGCACCCCTAATATGTATATTTTCAAAATTTCAACATTACCTTTAATCAAATTCTACTTTACCTAAAAGATAGTTATTATGATTTTTAATCATTTATTTTTTCAAAATTTTACTAACAATTTTTTTTTTAGGCTATTGCCACCAAAAAAAATTTCTCGTACACCCATTTACTTCAAACACCAAATATAAAAAATTTTAAATAATATTTTTACTCTATAAACCTATTGAAATCCCATAAATCAATTGTAAATCTACATTATTCATCATTCTTCTTTGTGTTCCCTCAAATGTTCATCATCAATCATCACACGTACGTTGCTATAATTTTTTTTTTTTTTCTTTTTCACAAAAAAGATATTGCAAAATATAAAAGGCTGACTTCTTCTATATGTATATATATAAAGGGCTGACTAATTGTTTGAAATAATTGGAAAATCTGAATCTGGAAAGATTTTGTTTTGATCAATCAAGTGCGTAAAAACTTGGTCTTTCTATAATGGCAGCAAGCAATGGCATTTGTAATTAATACAGATTCTATCAGGTATACTTTTATTGGTAATGCTTCACCATCATCATCAACTACTGACCACGGCCAACTGCGCTGCCATCACCAATAATTACCAGCAGCACCCCTATATTGCTAGCAATGATCATCCAACTAGTTACATTGGCTCAACTCTTCCTTACTTTTCTTTCTAATCTTAATTAAAAAAAAAAAATTGATAAGAACTATAATAGATATAGAATGGATTGTTGATTTGAGATTTCTAATATCATTTAAAAATACTTTTAAGAATTTAGTAAAGGTTGTTGAAAAACAATATTTGAACTGTTTTCCAAAAGCCATTCAAATTTTTAATGTTGTTAAGAAGATGAAGCAAAAAGAAGGGTGATAGGGGTTTATAAGTAAATTTGTATAAGGCTATTTTTAAAATAATAAAAATAAGGGCAAAAATCATTTAGTCATCAAGTTTTGAAAACTTGTTATATTTTTAACTATGTCTCGATAAAAGATTAAATCAATCCTAACGTTTTGAAAAACTGTCAAATTAGTTTCTTCCGTCAGTCTGTTAACAGTCAAACCTAATGAAAAATGTAAAAAGACTTATCTACCTAAGACTCAATTAAAATGGAGAAAAAGACTGTTATACCCTGTTTATAGTTTAATATTACAATAATTTTTAATTACGAAAATATCGTGGATGAGTTTTAAAATAATATTTATAAAATTTCAATTTTACTCTTATAATAAGTTTTTTCTGTGCATGATGGTTGGATTGAAGATGAAGATTTAAATGAGAAATGATAAAATACAAAATAAATTAAAATTAAAAACATAATAAAAAAATTCTCTTTATTAGATTTTCTAAGAATTAATATAAAATTAAAAAAAAATCTTCAACTTCAACCTCAAACCCATCTTTATCATCAATCTAACTATCATTGTGTCAATCTTCATCTTCAATTAATTACAAAATCGGCCTCTAAATTGTCATCCACTTTGATCAAAATCAATACATTATATATAACCCACAAATCATATCATTAAAAAAAAAAAATCCACAAATCACAAAAAAACAAAGAAAGAAAATTGTTCAAGATGTTGTTGATCTTCAAGAAAAGCCAAAGAATCTAAGATAAAATTAAAATTAAATTACAATAAAAAAAAAAAAATTGTTCATAATCAATTACCACCCAATATTATCAATCATCAACATCATCCAGTCAAAAACACATTCATCATAAGTCCAGAAATTAACAACATTAGAAATTCGTAACAATAGAATGATCTCTATCTCTTATCTCCACTTTTTCTCACCAAACGTGCTCTCTCTCTCTCTCTCTAAAGTTTGAATCAGTGGTGGGGCATGGAGCGTTGGCAGAGAGGGCTTGCTCCTCCGCAATGTGCCAACCTTCCATCGCTCCGCCATCCATGAACTCCCGATTATAATACATCTTGCGACACTTGACGACGTTGGGGTGATCCACATCACAAACAATCTACACCTTACAACAGATTTTTAATTAATGTACATTCTATCAGGGATATATATTTATTGGTAATGCTTCACCATCATCATCAACTACTGACCACCGCCAACTGCACTGCCATCACCAATAATTACCAGCAGCACCCCTATACTGCTAGCAGTGATCATCCAACTAGTTACATTGGCTCAACTCTTCCTTTTCTTTCTAATCTTATTTAAAAAAAAAAAAACATTGATAAGAACTATAATAAATACAAAATGGATTGTTGATTTGAGATTTCTAATATCATTTAAAATTACTTTTTAGAATTTAGTAAAGGTTGTTGAAAACAATATTTGAACTGTTTTCTGAAAGCCATTCAAATTTTTAGTGTTGTGAGGAAGATGAAGTAGAAAGAAGGGTGATAGTGGTTTATAAGTAAATTTGTATAAAGCTGTTTTAAAATTAATAAAAATAACGGCAAAAATCATTTGGTCTCCAAGTTTTGGAAAATTGTCAAATTTTTAATTATATTTCGAAAAAATATTCAATCAACCCTGACGTTTTGAATAACTGTTAAATTAATCCCTCTCGTCAGTCAACTAATGGTTAAATCTAATGAAAAAGGTGAAAAAACTTATTACCTTAGGACTCAATTAAAACGGAGAAAAAGACTGTTATACCCCGTCTATAGTTAAATATTATAATAATATTTACATATGAAAATATCGTGGATGGGTTTTAAAATAATATTTGTAAAATTTCAATTTACTATTGGAGTTAGTTTTTTCTGTGCATGATGGTTGGAGTGAAGATGAAGATTTAAATGAGAAATGATAAAATAAAAAATAAATTAAAATTAAAAACATAATAAAAATTAATAAAAAAATTCTCTTTATTAGATTTTCTAAGAATTAATATAAAATTAAAAAAAAAAAATCTTCAACTTCAACCTCAAACCCATCTTCATCATCAATCCAACTATCACTGTGTCAATCTTCATCTTCAATTAATTACAAAATCGGCCTCTAAATTGTCATCCACTTTGATCAAAATCAATACATTATATATAACCCACAAATCATATCATTAAAAAAAAAAATCCACAAATCACCAAAAAAAAAAAAAAAATAAGAAAGAAAATTGTTCAAGATGTTGTTGACCTTCAAGAAAAACCAAAGAACCTAAGATCAAATAAAATTAAATTACAATAAAATCAAAATTAAAAAATAAAAATTGTTCATAATCAATCACCTTCCAATATTATCAATCATCAATGTCACCCAATCAAAAACACATTCATCATGAACAAACCCGGAAACTAACAACATTAGACATTCATAACAATAGAAACAACATCTCTATCTCTTTTCTCCTCTTTTTCTCACCAAACGTGCTCTCTATCTCTCTCTCTCTTTCTCTCTCCCCTTCTTTAAAGTTTGAATCAATGGTGGGGCATGAAGTGTTGGTGGAGAGGGCTTGCTCCTCCGCAATGTGCCAACCTTCCATCGCTCCGCCATCCATGAACTCTAGCTTATAGTACATCTTGCAGCACTTGACGATGTTGGGGTGATCCACATCACAGACAATCTACACCTTACGACAGATTTAGCAATGGACTGCCAATGGAGGACTTTATTGATGGTGCCACTATCGATGTGGTTCAACCGGGCCAGTTTGGCAAGGTGGATGGACTGGTAAGGCTTCACATCTTAAAGGGAGCATATGAGTTTTGTGGGCGTGTAAGGAGATTGGAGTTTCTATAGGTGAGGCTACGAAGTGATAAAGAAGAAGAAGAACAACTAATTTTTTCTTTTTTCTTTGAATTCGAAACCAATTTCTTCATCTTCAATATTTTGAGTTCATTGTACTGGGTTTGTGTTTGATTCTGGATTTATGTTTCATATTTGAGAATTTAATTTTGGGTGTATCCATGATATTATTATTATTATTATTTTGTTGTTGGTGTTGTTAATGTTAAAGATCTTAGATTGCCATTTGAAATGACAAAATTACCTCTACCTACTATGGTGTTAGTTTGGCTTGATTGTTAGTTGACTGATAGAAGAGACTAATTTAATACTTTTTTAAAATGTTAGAATTGATTTAATATTTTTTCAAAATATAATTAAGAATTTGGTCATTTCTTAAAATTTAGAGACGATGAAAATGATTTTTGCCTTAAAAATAATTTATTTATGGGTGTAAGGAGAAGTATTTTGGATGGTAATAGAGCCCCTTTTTTCCCGTTTGAAAGGAGCTAAACTAAATTTAGAACAGTAAAATAAAATAAATATATAAGAAAACAAAAACCTAAAAATGAGAGAAGAGTCAAGAGGCTTGCCAAGTCAAAAAGCAAAAAGATCCGCCACCTCCACCACTTGAGATCTAAAACATGGAGAAGATTTGCGTTCTCCAACAAATATTCTTTTATTTTTTATTTTTTAAGTTTTAAATTTTCAATTTTTTAAATTTTAAATTTCAAAATTTTTATGTTTTATTATTTACTATCAATGATATTTTCTGAAAATAAATAAGAAAAGGCATATGTTGTAATTTATGGTTTGTGCTTACAAAATATGAATTTTTTTTTTTTTAAAATAAGATTTTAAGTGGAATGTGCATACAAAAGGGGATTTGTATACGATTTTAAAGGGTCTAAATATTAGTACACTTTCTGTTTATACTACCAAATCTGATGAATCATATTGCCTTGTTGTAATACCTAGATTCAAATGGACCAAGCTCAATTATATTTGTAACCAAATAGTGTAAGGCCCAATTAAATTTTATTTCATTCGCCCCAAAGTGGCCCAACGATCAGGATGAATATTTACAAAGTTAACAAAGAATTGGATAAAAATAATTTTAAAGAAGAAATAATTGCAAAAATAACCCATTTGAAGAGGTGGATTGCACCACTAATCCTTTTGGTTTTGATAGTACAAAAAAAAGCGTGAATGGACAAAAATGCCCTTAAGGGTCATTTTGTATCCTCTCCTCCCTCTCTTTCTTCTTCTTCTTTCCTTTTTTTTTTTTTTTTTCTTGAGATGGTTCTAGGTCTGGGTCGCGAACCCAGACCCAGATCCCAGAACCAGACGGTTCTAGTCGGCGACGAACCCGTCGCCGACCAGAACCGTTTGGTTCTGGGTTGCGAACCCAGAACCAAAGACTGGTTCTGGGTCGCGAACCCAGAACTAGTCTCTGGTTCTGGGTTCGCGACCCAGAACCAGACGATTCTGGGCTCATCGGACCCAAAACCATCTGGTTTTGGGTCGACCCAGAACCAGATTTCTTTTGTTTTTTCTTTTTTTTTTTTTTTGTTTATTTGTTTATTAATGTTATAATGTTGTTGTTGTTGTGGGAGATGATGATGTTGATGAATTTGATTGATGATGTTGATGAATTATGAGAGATTATGGACATGGTGGTTTGGAAGAAATGGGAGGGGTAATTTTGTTCAAAAAATAAGAATAATGTCAATTTTGATAATTCAGAAAATCAAAGGGTGATTTTGTAATTTTAGAAACTATTTTTAAGGGCGTTTTTTTTGCCGGAAGCGCCCTCTATGATAAAATATTATAATTACGAAACAATCCGATAACTTTATTTAATTACAAAATAACCCCACAATTTTGATATTTAAAATCAAGATTAGAAATCCCAACCTCGAGGTTGGGAATCTCAACCTCAAGATTGGGATCCCAACCTGAAAGTTGAGAATCCCAACCTTGAGGTTGAGAACCACCACAAATTTATTTAATTACAAAATAACCCCACAATTTTGATATTTAAAATTAAGATTACAAATCCCAACCTCCAGGTTGGGAATCTCAACCTTCAAGTTGAGATCCTAACCTGAAAGTTGGGAATCCCAACCTTGAGGTTAAGAATCCCCACAAATTTATTTAATTACAAAATAACCCCACAGTTATGATTTTAAAATCAAGATTAGAAATCCCAACCTCCAGGTTAGGAATCTTAACCTCGAGGTTGGGATCCCAACCTGAAAGTTGGGAATCCCAACCTTGAGGTTGAGAATCCCCACAAATTTATTTAATTACAAAATAACCCCACAGTTATGATTTTAAAATCAAGATTAGAAATCCCAACCTCCAGGTTGGGAATCTCAACCTCGAGGTTGGGATCCCAACCTGAAAGTTGAGATTCCCAACCTTGAGGTTGAGAATCCCCACAAATTTATTTAATTACAAAATAACCCCACAGTTATGATTTTAAAATCAAGATTAGAAATCCCAACCTCTAGGTTGGAAATCTCAACCTCGAGGTTGGGATCCCAACCTTGAGGTTGAGAATCCCCACAAATTTATTTAATTACAAAATAACCCCAAAGTTATGATTTTAAAATCAAGATTAGAAATTCCAACCTCCAGGTTGGGAATCTCAACCTCGAGGTTGGGATCCCAACCTTGAGGTTGAGAATCCCCACACATTTATTTAATTACAAAATAACCCCAAAGTTATGATTTTTAAAATCAAGATTAGAAATCTCAACCTTCAGGTTGGGATTCCCAACTTTCAGGTTGGGATCCCAACCTCGAGGTTGAGATTCCCAACTTCAAGGTTGAGATTTCTAATCTTGATTTTAAAATCATAACTGTGGGGTTATTTTATAATTAAATAAATTTGTGGGGAGTCCCAACCTCAAGGTTGGGATTCCCAACTTTCAGGTTGGGATCCCAACCTCGAGGTTGAGATTTCTAATCTTGATTTTAAAAATCAAAATTGTGAGGTTATTTTGTAATTAAATAAATTTATAAGGTTGTTTCGTAATTACAATATTTTATCATAGAGGGCGCTTCCAGCCGGAAAAGCGCCCTTAAAAATAGTTTCTAAAATTACAAAATCACCCTTTGATTTTTTGAATTATCAAAATTGACCTTATTCTTATTTTTTGAACAAAATTACTCCTCACATTTCTTCCAAACCACCATGTCCATAATCTCCCACAATTCATCAACATCATCAACCACAATTCATCAACATCATCAATCAAATTCATCACCATCATCATCTCCCACAACAACAACAACATTATAACATTAATAAACAAATAAACAAAAAAAAAAAAAAAAAAAAGAAATCTGGTTCTGGGTCAACCCAGAACCAGATGGTTCTGGGTTCCGACGAGCCCAGAACCAGACGGTTCTGGGTCACGAACCTAGAACCATCTCTGGTTCTGGGTTCTCGAACCTAGAACCAGATTTGGGTTCGGCGATTCAGGAAAAAAAATAGGAAAGAAGAAGAAGAAGAAGAAGAAGAGAGGGAGGAGCGAACCAACTCAGGAAAAAAAAAAGGAAAGAAGAAGAAGAAGAAGAAGAAGAAGAGAGATGAGAGTTCTGAAGAGAGAAGGGGTTAGTGGGATTGATGGGTTAGTGGTAATTAGGAATGTAATCAAGGGTATTTTTGTCCAAAAATGGTTCATCAGAAAAGATTTGAAACAAAAAGGGTAATTTCGCAATGGGTTATCCAAAAAGGGTTACTTTTTAACAAAACCCTTTAAAGAATTAGCTAACTAAAACAGGATGACAAAAGTCTCTGACATGAACCAAATCGACAGAGCCCCAGTCTATTTGAAACGGATTTGGAGCATTGAAACCAGGTTTTTGGCCAGATTTGGGTCAAAATCAAATTGAATTAGAGTCAAGTACTTTTGATTTAACCCAATTCGACTTGGTTTTCCATTTTATTAATGTTTTACTACACACTAATATTGTTTTTCGTAACATTATTATTATTTATAGTTTATTTTTGAATGTTATGCATTACTATAACTCCTTTAATTATATTCATTTAAGTTTATGTTTGTAACAAACTATTCTCATAGATAATCAAGATTTTTTAATGAAAATTTGAATTATCTTTTTTTAGGAAAAATCCTAACAACCCCTTGGCATATGAAAATATGTGGATTTTGTCACCCGTTGTTTCATATTTATTTGAAATATCACTTGACATTAATAAAAATAATTAAAATACCTCTTGGAAACGTATGAAATGACAATAATGCACCTAACCGTCATGGATTTTGTTAGGTTGATATGGTTAACTGTTTAATTCCGGAGGTAAAAATGGAAAAACAATGAAAAATTAATTAAAATAGAAAAATAAAATAAATAATATTCAATATAAACTCATAAAAAATTATTTAAAAATAAGGTATATATAAAAGATTTTTTTCTCTCAAGTCTTTCTCTCACTTGCTCTCTCTCTCTCTCCCCTCTCTTTCTTGTCTCTGCCTCTTCTCTCTCTCTCTCTCTGTCTCTATATATATATATATATAAAATTTTTTTTTCTCTCAAGTATCTCTCTCTCTCTCTCTATCTCCTCTTCTCCTCCATCTCTTTTTTCGTCTTCTCCCTCATCTCTTTTCCCCACCATCTCCTTTATCTGCCTCCAACACTAGCCCTTCAGTTGTCGTTGAAATCCAAGATGACCCACTAACCCCTCTATCGTATGGTGAGCACAGAACAACCCAAGTCTCCCCAAGTTCTAGACTAGACTAGCCATCCAAACTAGCTTTGCCCTCATTAGTTGCCACATCTTCAAGCCGCAAATCGTTTTCTCCATGCCTCAATCTCCCTGGATAAGGCCTAGGTTGATTGTTGATCCAAACTATGCAGTTAGGTTCTCCGATCAAATTGAGTTCGAGTGTTTTGAGTTACAAAGTGAGTTTTCGAGTTACGAGTTGTTTTTTTTTTTTTTTTTTGTTTTATGGTCGATACCTTATAGTGTGTCTATGTTTGGATGTGTCTTAAATGTTTTGCTTGAGTGTTGTGGTGATTGGATTTTTTGAAGATGATGGTTGAAGATTTATGTTTGATTGTGTTCGATATATTTGACTAGGTGTTGTGGCAATTGGATTTTTTTGAAGATGATGGATCAGTTTGGAGATGCTGGTTGAAGATATGAATTTTTATTTTTATTGTTGATGATGATTTTGAGATGGTGTTTACTGGTGGAGATGATGGGATTGTGTTCAATTTGATTGTTTATGGTTCAATTTGATTGTATTCTATATTTTTTGAAGATGATGGTTCAATATTTTTAATTGTTTTTTTTTTAATTTGTATTGTTGTTTTTATTTTTTAATTTGGTGTATTAATCTTCGCTGTCCATCTTATGAGATCGATTTTTATTAATTTATAATTTTTTTTAATTTAAAATATTATTTTATGATTATTACATTTTTCAAATAAAAAATTTAGGGCTAAAAATGTTTGTTTTTAACACCTATATAATTTTCTGTTAACTTTTCACTGTCTATGGGATTTTGGATAAAAATGAAATAGTAGATTGTAAAACAAGAATGTTTCATACTTTAGGTGTTTGTTTGAGATTTTTCATTTTTTTAATAGATTGACCCTATTGTATTAAATTTAATGAATTTTATGTTCTTTAAGTTACTTTAGTATTTGTACTTTACATTTAAAATTAAGATATATTAATTCTAAACAATGTTCAATTAAATTCAAGTTCACGTATCATTTAAATAGGTGTTGAACTTTAATCCTATGTTTAAATTTAAAGTGGAACCAAGCTGCCTCAAGCATCTCCAAGGCCTTTATTTATAGGCAATTCATGACTTTAAAAGTTAAAGTGATTGCATATTCAATTAATGTTTTTGTTGAATTAGATGAACCAAATTTGACGAATTGGATTGCTCCATTAATCCTTTTACTGTTTTATTCACTAAATATTGAACTATTTTGTTTAGAATTTATCTTGGACCTGTGAACTACAAAGTTATAGAATTTTATTTTTTCTTTTGAGAGGCAATGTTTCCACCAGTTAAATGTTGTATGTACACCCCTTGTATACACACCCAATTAATGATTGTTTTAAAAGATTATTAATTATAGGGTTAATTGCACTAATATTTATCAAATATCTCAAAATTACATTCAATGACGCATTTATTGTACTAACATACCCTAAAAAATGTTGACTACCATTAAAATTAACTATTAAGTAATAATTTATTGTGAAAGCCAAAAATTCCCTTAGTATATATTTTATTATTTTATTTTAAAAAAATTATATATATATTTATAATAAAAAATTATATCATAATTATAATTATAAAAAACTTTTTGCTTCTTAATTATAATTATGATATGATTTTTTATTATATAAATATATATAACAAAATTTTCAAAAAATATATAATAATTAAAAATAAATAATGAAATATATACTAGAGTCAATTTTGACTTTTCACATTGTTAGTCAATAGACGAATACTGATGCATTATCCTTATAATTAATAATATTTTAAAACATCCATTTATTAAGTGTGGACGTAAAAACAGGGTGTACACACAATATTTAACGAGTGAAAATATCGTTACTCTTATTTTTCTGGATAATAAGGCACATAAAAATTCGAATTTTGTAGCCCAAGTTAAGGCATCCAAATTGCACCAAATTACAAATCGGTCCATTTGAAGCCTACATTTGACCCCCAAAACGTCCAAATCTCAAGCCCGCAATACAAAAACTTGTAGGTGTTTGAGTTAGCTTTCCAAATTCAGAAAGAGCATAGTAGCCGGATTTTTGCACAAAGTTAAGCTCATTTTATTTCACCTAAATCAAAAGGACAACTTTAACAATTAAGGATAAAAGTGAAAATGTGCTTAAGTTAGGAAATAATAGGACTATTAGTACGGAATAATGATTTTTTTTTTTTTTTTTGAATACAACAACTGTAACTGGGACAAGCCCAGAGGACATCCAGGACCATTGAACCGAGATATGACACTGGGGCACGGCCCGGGGGACGACTCCCAATTGGGAGAGAGCCACCCACACGAAGGTGGGGGAGAGACCCACACTGGGGTGGGAGAACAACCCACACAAATGGTGGGAGATGAATTAAATATCATTAGTATTATTATAGTATTATATTATTATATTATATATTATATTAGATATAAAGATAGTAGTATTTGGACGTTGACGGGTGTCGAACCACGCCTACACACGGCGTGGGGGTTGACTGGTGCCAACGGCACCAGCAACCAATCGACACGGAATAATGATTTTAACCTTTAGTAAACATAAAATTTTAAGTGGTCATTATCAAGCATATGTTTTAATTTAAGAATGTACATTAGGATAGAGTTATGGGCCCCTATAAAAATGATTTAAACACCTATTTCTTAAAAATATTTATATGATGAAATTATCTTTAAATAAAATTATAAAGAAGGGCAAACACATATTAGTAATGCAATTTGTTTGCTTCAAATACTCGAAACAATTTGCATTTTTTAATTTTAAATTAGCAAAACAAACAAAAATTC
The DNA here is from genome assembly GCA_019925255.1 of Litchi chinensis. Taxonomy (NCBI): domain Eukaryota; kingdom Viridiplantae; phylum Streptophyta; class Magnoliopsida; order Sapindales; family Sapindaceae; genus Litchi; species Litchi chinensis. The sequence goes on along the minus strand of CM034473.1, from coordinate 10,018,077 downwards.
ATAAATATCTCTAAATCTTACATATATCAATTAACTCTTTAGATTTTTTTTTAAGAAATTGCAAAACACTATTTTCAAATTTTAATTTTTATTCATCTAATCAGTAAATATTAATTAAAACACAAAATAAAGTCTCATTCTTGGTGAAAAAATTAGTGGCTTCAAATTTCAAGTCAGATTTATTCTTCTTCTTTTTGATAAAGTGCAAAATTAAGGTTAGTGTTAAAAATTTACATTTAAGATAAATAAGAAAAAAAATAATGATAGAAATTTTGTGTTTAATGAATATAATTAATGTTGCTTAAATAGAGTTAACATCCATATGTTTATGGGTGTTTATAGTAATATGCAAATTTTTAAATTTAATTAATTGGTGTATTAATAATTTGGGTGTGGAAATCATATTTGCAAATGAATGGCGAAATATCTACAATGTATTTTTCTTTTTTAAATGTAAATGTATGCATGTTTACCTTCTCATAGCTAATGAATCAAGTTCCTTATCCTTGATTTTCTTTCCAATGAAATTTAATTCTCTTTGATTTTATTCCTATTTAGCAAACATGCTAGCAAAGTTAAAATTTACATTTAAGTGCATATTAAAAAAAATATATTTTTTAAGGAATTAGATAACAACGGAATTAGATTTCAAGTTTAGCGTAGGTCGATCAGACATGTTGCCATCTCTAGTGCCAATAGAAGATAAAAATAAATATATTATAATAGAAAGAGAAGGGAGAGATTAAGAAGTAGAAAACGAACAAGAATGCAGAAAAGACAAGAAGAAAAAAAAAAGAAAGAGCTAGTGTAGTGGGTGAATTTTATAGTATATTGAATTTGAGTGTACCTCGTTAGTTAACTTAATTGGAACCTAACAACTTGTGCCTTGCATAAATCAAACAATAGAGTGTGAGTGATCTTGAAACTAATGGGGTGTCGTTTGAAAACACTCTAACGCTTAAATCAGAATAAAAAATAGTACATAAAAATATAAGTGAATAAAAACGTATGACACTATACCTTTTTATCCTTTGACCATAATAATATAAATAATAAATGTTGAACATGTAAATTAAAATAAATTGAGTGATAGCGCAAATAAGGCTTTGTCTGAATACAAGAGTGATTGAACTAATTTATTTATCAAATGTATATATATTTATTTTGGCCCAACTATATGTCATATATCTAATAGGAGTTGTACCAATATCATAGCATAAATTATTCTAAAGACGAGCAAAGATAAAGTAACGGTTGACAAACTTGAATACATGCGAATGTATATATTACTGAAGAGTGAATTGGTTGTTGATTATTTGGGTCATGAGTCGGATCCACTTAAGATGACCAAGCCCAGGATCCATAAATAATTGTTGAGGCCTTACAAAACAAACTGCTCATGTTTAAATACAGGGAGAATGAGTGTTTTTTTAGCAGTCCAACATACGTACACACAATGAAAGAGAGAGCTAAAATAATGAAAACAGAAGAGAGAAAAATAGAGAAAAAATTTGGCAAGGTAAATCATACTATAATTTGAGGTTCCTTTCCATATTTGTGATTGGAATATGACCAGTTGAACAACCCAAATTCAAAGGATTTTCTGCTACAGGAAAGGGGTACGCTTTCTAATTTTTTTTTTTTTTTTTAATGAATCATATATTGCTATGATTGTTTTCATTGATCGTGTAGAACAAACTAATAAGCAAGAGCACAGTGACCAGGTCGAATAAACTAATAAGTAAAAGTCCAGTGAGAAAGAAAAATAACTAAAGAACCTGCCAAAGCGATCGTTGAGGTGTTTATGGTGGTTGAGACAGCTCTTCTTGAATGATTGAAACGAAAGCGGTAGGTTTATTGTAGTATAGGGGGAATGACTAGTGGATCGACGAACATGTAGAGAAGCTGATTGCTTGATAGGGATATATGTTGTAGTAAACTGTCGCGGACGTCATGGAATTGGGTTAGACCGCACTAACGGGGCTGCAATGGTATCATGAAGTGTGAATGACAGTGGCAATAGTGGTGGGTTGGTCGGCCAGCGAGGTTGGATCTATTCGACCTCTCCTCTACGTAGTGGTTTTCGGGTTCTACAAATAGTAAATCGGTCTACAGAGCTATGATTAAAGAGATTTCTAGAGAGGAAGATTGGGTTTCGTTGGTATAAGTTTGTTGTAGAGAAGGTGACAATTTTCTAAGAGTCGGAAGGATATAGAGGATAGCAGTGGATAGACTCATTGCCATTGTTGAAGTTGAAGTAGAAGGAAAACCAAGAAAGTTTCTGTTGTAAGTGAGAAAGCAGAGGGGGAGAGAGAGAGAGAGAGAGAGTTGAGAAGAAAATACATCTTCTTATAGAAGGAAGGAAGCTGCCTTTTATAGGCTTCCAAACCTTTCTCCCTATGTTCCACATTTTTGCATATCCTCCATATTCAAGAATGTGCCTCGTGTCATATCCTTGATGCCCAAGTATTGAGTAACAGAGCCAGAGCTTTGTTACTGCCACACCAATTATTTTGGGTTGAACTATCCGTCTTGGTCTGGCACATAGGCTATTGCTGATTGGGCCAAGCAATATGAACTGCAAACTGGGCTTTCAACAATTATTTTTATTTGTGAATTTTTTACCACTATAGCCGGAGGAAAGAGGAAAAGAATAAAATAGAGTAGAAGGAGAGAGCGGAAGGAAGGGAGAACAGAAAGAAGAACGAGAGACAAATAATAAGAAAACAAATAAAGGAAAATTGAAAGAGTAGACCGAGTTGAAAATTTATAGATTGAGTAAACTGAGTTGAAAGAGTAAATGACGGATATCAAATTAGACCATATGCAATATTTCATGCTATCAATTTTGTGACATGTTGGAATTTAGATCAGTCCATTAGCAATATTAAATGTTCATATTGAATTTGACTTATAGTGTCTGAACCTATCTTAGAAGTTAGAAAAGTCATGATCCTTTTACAAATTCTCTAAAAATTGAATGAAAGAGCCAAAGTCATTCTCAATAATGTATTGAACATTTTATCAAGTATAGCTCATTCATGTATGGCACGTTTTAGATCTAAACTTGGGAAATAATTATTCCAAGATTCGATACTTTATGTACTATTTTATTTAAGTAAAATACTTGAATATAATTAACTTTAATGCCCATAAATTTGATTTACAACCCAATAACCACCCCTTTAAAATTAAATATCAAGTATGTAATTTCGAATTTTATTTTGGATTTATATTACATTAATTATATTTAACTGTTTTAATTTATTCCATGGGTTTGTTGGATCAAGTTATGTGATTGAATTAGAAAAAAGTTTAAATTATTTTAAAATTTATATGAATAGATGGATTAATCAAATTGTCTATTATTATATAATTCATATAACTCACAAATTAACTGGTTAAACAAGTTTTATTGTGTAGCCCATTAATTTTATAGATTATGTATGAGATTTAGACTTATCATATAATAAGTTTAAAAAGTCGTATTTAAGTTGCACAAAAACTTAATGGATTGTGTTTGAGTTAATACTGAAAGGACACGATAACCCATGTTATCACCCATAGTTTCAATGTATACCTTCAGTAAATTAGGTAATTTAGATAGAGCCATGCCAACCCACCCACCCATGAATGCATGCATTTTGTGTAAAATTGCATTTAAATTGACTAGTTAAGGACATGTCGAGTAAATTGTGCAATATTTATTCTTTTCATATTATCTTCTATGAATGAAAATGAGAGATTTATTATATAGTTTAGATATTGTTACCCAAAAATATGATTTATACACCTAAATTGTAAGTACGCCCTTCATTAAAAAAATTTAAATAAACTTTAACGTAAACACCTTATCTAACACCAAATTCATTTGTTTATCAAAAGCATCCAATTAAACTATTAGTATACCCAAATTTAAATTTAAACAACTATTTTCAGTTCAAAAAAAAAAAAAAAAATCTTTTCATTTTTTTTTTCTTTGTTTTATAGAAAACCTTAATGTTAACTTATCATATTTATTGGGGTCAATTTGTAAGTTTTAAATCATCAATTTCATTATTACTTTAGTTTACAAGACTAATATATGAGATACTAATTAGTCAAAGTTGAATAGCTAATGAAAAGAGAAGTGTAATAATATATATATTTTTTATATTATCAAAAACATCAATCATAGGTTAAATTACAAAGGAAAAAATTAAATATTTTTTAGAACTAAAATTTTTATAAATTTGCTAATTTATTATTATTATTATTGTTATTGTTTTTTACTATAATAATTAATGTTTTTGGAACCAATTGAACAAGAAGAAAACAAGTTCTTATGATTGATAGTCATGTATTTCTTCTATAATAAGATTTCAAATCAAGGTTTAATATATTAGGATAAATGGATAAGTATGCAAAATATTTTCATTCAATTAGGGTTTAAACATATTAGGAAAGATTAATAGATATGGAAAGTGCTTTAATTAATTGATTTTAATTAGATAGTCTATAATGGTCATTTTGATTAAAAATTATGGTTAATATGTTAGGATAAATTGATAAGTATGGAAAGTATTTTGGTCCAATTATTTAAATCTTAAATTAGGGTTTAAACATATTAGCAAAGATTAATAGCTATGAAAAGTATTTTAATTAGTTTATTTAATTAGATTGTCTATAATGATAATTTTGATTTAGGATAAATGGATAAGTATGAAAAGTAGTTTGATTAAATTATTTGAATTTTAAATTAGGATTTAAATATATAAGGAAACATTAATAGATATAGAAAGTGTTTTAATGAATTTATACTAATAACATTATCTATAATGGTCATTTTGATTACAAATTAGGGTTAATATATTAGGATAAATTGGTAAGTATGGAAAGTATGTTGATTCAATTATTTAAATCTTAAATTAAAATTTAAATATATTAGGAAAGATTAATAGATATGGAAAATTTTTTACTTAATTTATTTTAATCAGATTGTCTATAATGATAATTTTGATTTAGGTTTTTTTTTTTTTTTACTAAAAAAATCATAATTTTGAGTGATAATATTTGCACCATTTATTATAATATATTGTAATAATATATTAACCATAATATTATTAATAAATACATTTGCAATATTATAATTGATGTACCTCGAATGGAAGAGATTTTATTCAAAATCGACATGGTAATGGTAGCTCAAGTTGAACCATGAACATATACAATGACTGTATTATACTACTAATTGTTAGGGTTTATGCCCTAAGAGCTTGTAATTAGTAAATGTTTAAAACAAATAATAAATAAAACATGTTTATTTTATTTCAAAATATGTATATTTATGAAATATTTTGCTTCATACAGATATCATATAACATCTATGATTACTTATGTAGTCTTAAACTAAGTATATAAGTGTTACATAAAAGAATATTTGTTTTGAAATCAATAATCTAAAGAATACGTAGAAAACAAACAAAGTTGGGTATTTTATTTGTAAAAAATCTACAACTACGATCTATTTCGTATTTAATATAATGATCTTATCTGGGATCATTTATATGGTGACATGGAAATAGAGACACCTTATATAATAGAGATTATATAAGATTGAACCATGATAAAAATGAATTTTTTATTAATATCCATTAAACAAATAAATTAATATTTATCAACTTCATAATCATATATGGATTGATGTTATTCTTAAGTGCATTATGGATTCCTATCTATTGAGTCGTGTCTTTTAATTTACATAGATAGAACTATTATATATTTACAGTCAATAAGCTTCTACTTTAAATATATGATTTCAATATGATTTCAGTTGTTGGTTGGGAATATTCTATATAATAGTGAAATCCAATCTTGCTTATGAGAATTAGATGAGTAGTTCCTTTAAGTGCCGATTGGGGTCTTTAACAATAAGATATCTTGACTTTCTATTTACGATTAAATAAAAAGAAAAAAATTTATAAGTTGTTATAGATATATTGTTCATTAGAGAATTAATAATACTTAATGGAACAAGATATAATTAGAGAGTATAATGAACTTTATGACGTAGCTTTAATTATGAACTGCTTGTGGAGGATTGAACGATATGAAATAATTAGATCAATAGACACTGATAAATTTTGATTGTGTAAAATATCTGTAATTTTGAAAGTACAACCTTAGATTTTTAGTGGAGTAACTCTAAGGTTAATAATAGTGAATTATTTAATTAAAGAGTTTAATTAATAATTTCAATATTATTGGAGCCCAGAATTGCAGACCCATTTGATCCTCTGCTAGCTAATGCTCATTATAAGAAACAGGAAAATAGGATAATTAATTGGAGTGTCCAATTATGTGTTACACGTGTAACACAAATACATTCACATAATTTAAAAAAGGGTGATAGGATCCTATTCGACTCCTATCTCGAGTCCGGTAGGATCCTGTGAAAATTGAGGTTTCCTAAATAAAAATCTAGATTTACTGAAAATCCTTTAAAATAATCATCGTAATTCTGAGAATGACTTTGATCAAAATGCAAGTTGAACAAAACCAAAATCTTTAAATTTCTCGAATTGAAACTCATAAACTAAAGGTATAAAATAATTTCCCAAATATTTAAAAAAATGATTATTAATTTGTAAAATTAATTTGGGAAATATACTTACAAAATTTGGTAAATAAAGAAACAATATACATAGATTCAATTTTTTTTTTTTTTTTTTTTTTATCATGTGGCCCTTTTCGCGATATGTAATAATCTGTATGAACCTGCGCTAACTACTTGGAAAATGGATTTCTAAAAGGGTGAGCTTAATACCCAATGAGTGGATATAAATTTTCAAAAACATTTCTAAATAAACATAACATATTTTTCTTAATCATAATTACTTTTTAGTGATTTATAAAATTTTATATCTGAAATAGTAAAACTAAACTTAAATAGAATCTTGTTGGTAAAAAAAAAAAAAAACGATTTCAATGATTATATCTGAAAATAAAATTGAATTAAATCTGATGTCATCGCAAAACTATAACTTCTATATAAAAATTTTTCTATAAAACTTTTCTGAAAAATTTCTTTTGGTAAATTTGGTATTTTGTAAATTCTTTTTCTGTACGTATAAAATATGAAAATTCATAATTTGCAAAACTTTTCTTTTAATATGATTTAGATTTGTACTCTATACCAAATTAGTACTTGGGAAACTTTGTCATACGTAGTGGAAATATTCAAGACACACATAGAGGGTGGGGGATACTCTGCCATATATAGTAGAGATACTTAACACATATGCAAAGGGCAGAGGATGGAGGAACTCTGCCATACGTGGTGGAGATACTTAACACACATGCAGAGGGTGGGGGATAACCTCTGCCATCCACATGCTAGATGACTCAATGACTCTAAATCTCTTTTAAGCCCTAATGACTCATCTTTCTGACCTTTGCACTAGCATGTGTTAGGCTATTTCTCTGGGTTTTACTTACGTGATGCCCGCTTTGACCATTAGAGGGGAAGTGCAATTTGGTGTTATAAAAATATTTTTATTTCTCTTTCTTTTCTCAAATCTTTTCTAAAAATATTTTTATTTTTCTTTTTTTCAAATTTTTTTCTAAAACATTTTTGCAAGTAAAATTTCAAATACAATTTTTGTAAAACTTTCCATACTAAAAATTTGGTTTCTAATAAGAATCTCATCCATGTATGTAAAAATCTTTGTAACATGCTCTCCTGGAATTCAGTAAACCTCTTAAATCTTATCCCTATGCATGGAACAGTAAAGCTATTAAAGTATTCGAATTCGAATAAGTAATTAAATTTTTGTAAAATTTTTAGATGGATCTGGAGAAGGCTTATGATTTCGAAATCCCAAATTTTATTAAAACAAATGGACTCGGATGATAAATCGAATACTAACGACGTTTTCGAATTTAAAATTGGACTTTAATAAAATTTTCAGATGGACCCGAGAGGATTCCGAATACAAGAAACACATTTTAGGAGCTTGGAATAATGAAAGAATTCAAGTGGCAAGGAAATCAAACATGGATAACACTTGTAAAATATGTGAATGAAATGGATGACAAGTGGATGAAGATTAAAAGAGATGAAGTGACAAGTGTAAGGTATTGATTTAATGAGTAAATAATCAAATTATTAGAAATGTAAATTAAATAAATAAAAACCCAAGAAAATTCTCCACCACATATTTCGGTCAACTCTCATCTCTCTCATTCATTTAATTTTTTTTCTTCTTCCATCTCACGGTCCCACTCTCGTTTCTCTCCTCTCACCCGAACTCAAAGCTCTCTCTTCTTTCATTCTTCCATTGCTGTCTCTCTCACGAGCTCTCTTACTCTCACTCACGCTTCTTCTCTCGGTTCTCTCGTCCCTCACAAGCTCCACTCTCTCATCCTCTCATCTCATTCATGGTAAGCTCACCCCTCTCAAGCACCTCTTTCGGTTCCCTTCTTCCCTTTAGCTCATGGGTTCAATTTCTTTCTTACTCAATCTCTCGATTTTGAAGGAAGCTACCAAGGATCCAAGAAGCTAGCATCAAAACAAGGAGTTTCAAGCAAGAAGCAAAGTGAAACAAGCCAAAGTGAAGTCACGGCCAAGCAAGGGGATTGGAGGTCAAATGCATTCCATGAGAAAGTGATGGTGTTCTTGAAGAAACAAGACACTTTTAGGAAGGTGGAAGTCATTTAGGAAGTGTTTCTAGCAATTTCGGAAGGTAAGTGTTCATTTTTTAAAAAAATTGTTAAGCTTTCGAAAAGATTTTTTTTTGTAAAAATATACTTGGACTTTAGGAGTTACCACCTCATTAGTGTGGAGGTTAGTTTGTGGATAAATTTGATATTGGATTGATTTCGAAAATGAAGAGGCATGTATATGTTAGGTTCGACTATTCAAGGGGATTGTGGTATGATTGGATTTTGATGATTTTGCCATGTTTTGAGGGTGTTTTGTATGAGTTTGGTGTGTTTTGAATGAATTGAATGCTTTGGAATGATGATTTTTGGGTGTATATTCATATTCGGCCATAGGGATATTTTGGTCATTTAAAAATTATTTTGATTGGTTGATGTAATTTTAGGAAATTTTTGGATGTTAGAATTAGTACGAAAATCGAAAAAGAAATCGTTGGACATTAATTGATCACTTCGCGATTTAATATGTCGTAATCACTCGGAAATGATATCTAGTAGTCGTAAATGAAATTTGCATTGATTCTTGATGTGTTCGAATGTAAATTGATGTGAAAACATAAAAAGAATAATGATAAGACCATGTATTGAGTTCGGTCAAGTGAGGAAGTGGTAGTTTGAAACTTTTGTTTAAGTGCGTTCACATGTATTTAGTCTCGAATTGAAGTGTTTATGACGTTTAAATAATTAGAATTGTAAATGAATGTTAAATACGAGTAATCGAAGTTAAAATGGATTGAAATGGAGTGTTTCGAAATATTAGATTGGTTATATATTTCTCTGGAATAACACGTGAATTTATATCCATGCGAATTATGTTAGTTGTAGCATGGTCTGAAAATAGATTGCGGAAATGTGCAGGTTATTCGGAGGCAAAGTAAAATATCCCGTTGGTTAGAGTTAAACAGCGAGTTAGGAGTTCAGGTGAGTGTCCTAACGAAAATGTTTTGAATTGTTATTATTTTTATTCATATTGGATTTGTATGTTAATATATATTCATACTGTTGTGGATTGTAAATTGATTTTTATACGACAAATGGGTTTTTCGTATGAGAACCAAAGTGCATGAATTTTTAAAGTTTGCATGAAATGTAAGTTTTGAAATGAAAAGCAAGCGTTTGAAATGTTTTATAGCATATGGTATGTCTCCCGTTATTTCCGGTATTGGTAGAGTACCTTTAAGCGATGTGTGATTCTGCTTGGGAGACGATATAGGATTCCGCTCCCCATAGGGTACATTATAAGGTAGCTTACTACCTGAGATGATGTAGGATTTCATTCTGTAGCAATATAGGATTCCGCTACGTAATACCGGACATGTATGACTTGAGACGATGTAGGATTCCGCTCCGCCATACGGTATGGCCTGAGACGATGTAGGATTCTGCTCCGCCATACTTTATTTTAGAATACCATATGGATTGAAAATGACAGTGATTGGCCTGTTTTATGTAAAAGCTCTTCGAAAATCTAAATCGCTATCACTGATATGTTTTAATAACAAGAAAAGTGAATGAAAGTGTGTGAGATATTGTGTTACTCACATTTCGTTATTTGAAAAGCATTTGAAAGTAAATATTGATGTTAGAAAGATTGCTTTTCAATCTATTATTTCAAATATAGTTTATAATGCATATGTTGTGGTAAATGATTATTCATGCTTTATATTATATGTGGTTCTCAAATTATTTAATTAAATTTCTACAACATGATTTTTCTTACAAAATGAATCTACCAAAATGTTTTAGGGAGGAAACTTTTGAAATGGTTTGAATAGGAATACCTGACACTCACTGAGCTTATTTCGCTCACCTTTAGTTCGTTGTTTTTAAATAAAAACCTCTCAGGATCAGGTACAGGTGTAGACGTTCAGACGATATGGACTTCATAGCAGGAGTAGACATATTTCCGTTTAGTGCAGTTGTAACTTTTGTTTATTCATGTATGAAGTTATATTTTAAAACATGAGAATTGTTTCATTTGTAAATTTAAATATTACTTTTGAAATTGTACATATATATATTCATGCATACCGGGTTTTGGAACATGAAATTATTTTTAAAGTTGATACATGTTTGTGGATGATTGTGATTTGTAGAAAAAGGGCCTGAGGCCCAGTAGTTGAGAAATGATTGACTTAGAAGCGTGCAGATTTCTTTTAAATGTGATTTTACAGGGTGGAATTATTAGAAAAACAGCCGTTAAACTGCTAAAATTTTTACAAAATTATGTTTATAAATATAAATTTTAAATCAAAAAGTTTCCACCCAAATTCCACTAGCAAACAAACTTTAGGAAAGAGATTTAAAATGGGATTTTCAAAATATAGTTTAAAAAGGCTTGGCTTCACGAGAGTTTTTCAGCTGTAGGGGATTCCGATTGGAAGACTACCTTGGGGTGCCAAGTTGGTCATCTTGAGAATAGGAGTTGGGGCCCGTCAATCTTATTCATGCATATATTTATCAAAAATCATAGTTTCTCATATACTTTATAAAACATGCTATAAACTTTCATAAATCAATTAGCTTATTCATAAACTATAAAACATAATTTACTTTATTAGTTTGTAAAACATATTTTGGAAACTCAATACAAATTATAAATAATTGACAAATCATCAATCATGCTTTAAATTTCCAAAAACATAGTTTCTAATTTCACAAACCATAAGTTTACAAAACATCATCTCAAGCCCATAAATTACAAAATATACTTTAAGATTTTAAAATCAAGTAATTTATTTCATAAACCATAAAACATAATTTACTTTGTTAAATCATAAAACTAACTTTGGAAACTCAACACAAAATATAAAATTCACAATTTATCAAACATAATTTAGGATCACTATTAGGTATGCTTTCTAAATTTATAACCATAAGATATACTTAAAATCACAAGATAAAATCTTGAATTTATAGACTACAAAGTATATTCTAAGATTTCAAAACAAAATTCATTTTTCATAAATTACAACTCTCATCTTAAAATTTATAAAAACATAATCTAAAATTTTTGAATTTTAAGTATACTTTAAAAATCTTAAAACATATTCTAAAATCCATAATTCATAAAACATGCATACTAACATAATCTACTTTTCTCAAATCGTGAAACATAATTCAAAATTTTAAAACATGCTTCAAAAACTTAGAACATACATTAAAATTCATAAATCACAAAATATAATTAAATTTCAAAACTAATAAAAATTGAAATATAACAAACACACTTTCATAAATCAAGTTAAAGAAAAATATCTACTCACTAGGTTATTTATAAGCCTTATGGAAATTCTCTTGCTTTGTCTTCTCCTTGGAACCCTTTTTACACCTAAAGTAACACCAAAATTTTACTTAAGATCTATAAAAATTAAGCTAAGAAAATTGATTCTAAACTGGAACTAGTTTCTATACCACAAATCCATCTCCAAACTTCCTTGATTTTCCTCTTCTCTTATTCTTTCTCCTTCCTTCTTTTTTCTTCCTTTGCCTTGATTTTTCTTTCTCCTTGTGAGGGGTGTTCGACCAAGCTATGAAATATGGGTGGGGTTACTTTTTAATTCGTATAAAATCACATTTATATATATTCTCATGCATGACCCAAATGTTGTACATCTAGCCACCTTTTCCACCATTCATTTTTCCATCAAATAAAAAATATAACCAAGTGTTCCTTTACTTTTCCAATCTTACTCTTTCCATAATATTTTACTTCTATTCTTATCCTTTCTAGAAATTTCTTTCCTTTGCATTTCCAATTTTGCTCCTTTTATAACATTTCATTTCCATTCTTATTCTTTTAGAGATTTCTTTCCTTTTTCATCAATTGTCTTTTAAAAATTCCATAATTCCTCCTCGTATGTGGTGGACAATTTTACCCTTCTTATATACCCCTTCTTTACAATTTTACCCATCTCACATCTTCTTATTACATATTTGACCTTAGGTGGGTGTATTTAGAAAAATAATTGGATGTGTTTAGAAGATAATTGGGCCATACTAGTATAGTTCCTAATTGGACTCATTTAAGTTATTTTCTTTTGGGCTTTTTAATTTAAGTTTCTAATTGAACCCCTTATGATTCTATTTAAACCTACCTAAGCTTCATTAAGAGTTACATGTATATAAATATATATATATATATATATATGCATATATATCTTATTAGACCAATTCGATTTGGGGTGTTACAAAGGTTGAATTCTAAATAACCTCCTAAATTTTGTTTTAAAAAAGAAACCACCCCAACATTTTGGAAATTGTCATTTTCCACCCAGCTGTTACAATTTCCGTTAGAAAGTTGATTTTGAACACCAAATGACTTTTTGCCCCTATTGAAACATAATTAAAATAAAATAAAATAAATATTTAAATAAATATTTTTTAATCAGATATTCACCGTCCATTCGTACGATAGAGATCAATTTAAAAAAATTAAGTATAAATTAAAAATAAATAGAAATTAAATAATTAAATAAAAAAATAACAGTCAAATCTCCACCATCCATTGCTTTTTGATGGACAGTGGTGATCAAATTGAAAAAAAAAATGAAAAATAAAAAATAAAAAAATAAAAAATGAAAAAATTTCATAAATAAAAAAATTAATAATTTTGTAAAATGATTTCCACTGTCTATCATGTTGATAGACGATGGACGTCATTTTAAAAATATCTAAGAAAAGGTTTTTTGTTTCAATTTATTTTTTTTATAAAAAAAAAAATTTGAGAGATTGGTTCTCCACCAACTAATCATCTTTAACTTCATCAGCACCCACATTCATCATCCTTTCATTCATCATCATCCTCAACAACATTTCATCAGCCATCCACCCAAAAACATTTCATCATCCTCAATCCACCATCATCCTCCAATCTGCTTTTTCAATTTCATCAACTTCTTCAACTTCATGATCCTCTCCGATCTACTTCTTCAACTTCATCATGTCTTCGGCTTCATTTTTTTAAAAGCAAACATTAAGAAACATGTTTTGGGTTTCGATCGAACCCAGAGCATCGATCGAACCCAAAACATAAAGTTCTAGGTTCGATCAAAGAAACAAAAATGCCCTCTTTTTACTGTTGATTTTGTTAAACTCGAAACATAGGTTTTTCAGTTGATTTTGTTAAAGATCAAAACAGTTCTTGATTTTATTGATGTTTGGCTCTATTTTTACTAGATTTTTGGTGTGTAAAATTAATTTTGTAGTAAATGGGTGTTCGAATTGGGGCTTTGGAGAAGGGTGTTTTTCAAGCCCTTCTTCATTCCCCATCTGGTAGAGATCCACATTGGCCTCATTAAAGTTGGAAAACTTAAGATTTAATATTTTGATTAATGAAGTAAGTAGTTTCTTCATTAAAGTAGGAAAACTTAAGATTTAATATTTTGGTTGTTTCTTCATTAAACAAAAGAAAACTTCAGATTGAATATTCTAATGAATTAGGAAAATGTTTTCTTATTAATTTAGAAAACATAAAATTGATTAATATAAAATGTGTTTTATATTGGGAATTAGAAGACTTGACTTGAATGAATTTTTCTTTACTCGAACTATTCAACACATAAAAGAAAACACTAAAACCCAAAAAGTTTAGATTGGCCAAATGCCATCTATAGATGAAGAGAGTTGGCTAAATCCTCTCTTGGTTGTTGCCTTCACCATTCTCTTTTGTTGCAGGTATTCTTTTGAGAAAAGAAAAGTGATTGTAATTCTTTAAGATCGTGCCTACACACGATTTCTTGGTGAAGAGTCATAGTAAGGAAGATCAAGTGATGAATCTATAATACCCTCTCTCGATTCTATTACTATACATATGTACGGAATGAGGTATTGTACTAATATACTTTGTTTATGAAATAATAAAAAAGATTTTAAAGTGTTCTAAAATAAAATAAAATTTTTATAGAATTTCCAGAAGGATTGGGACTAATTTCAAATTATAAAAAGTTGAGGGACAATTAGTATAAATTAAATATTTGTATAAGAATGACAAAATTGTAAATAAAGTGAAAGGACGAGGACATTGGGGAAAAGTGAAGAATTCTCTAGAATATGACAAAATCGTAAATTTAAGGAAGTTTGAGGGTAAATGTTACACTTGACCACGCCTATATATAGGTGTGAATAGTGAGTGTGTTGGCAGAGGAGAAAAAAAATCTAGAAGAGGGAGAGAGGGAAGTTGTTGATAAAGAAAAGGAAGGCAAACTTTTCAGCTGTTCCAAGCCAGATCTCTTCCATTTTCAAAGGAAAATCAGGCTGTGTGAAAGTGAAGAACGAATCTGGGAGGATAATCAAATGAGATCTGGTAAGAATCAAGTGATAAGATCAACTTTTATGACTTTCTTTTAGAAAGAAGTCTGTTAAGTAGTCCATGAACTGCTTCTTACAATAATGAGATTTTGTGCATAAATCTGGTCATTTGAAGTGGCAATCAAGTGGGAAAGTAAGGCAAGAGATTAAGTAAGAATCTAGTAAGTGAAGTAGCTGAGAAATAATGCTGATCTATAGTAGCTTGATTGTGGTTTAGAATGATTGAGTTCCATTGCATAACCTGTTGTGGTTGCGACTTGATTTTGAAGTGATAAAGCTTATAAAATGTTGTGAGAGTATGCATGTAAAACTAAATGAGGTCGGAGTGTG
This sequence comes from Litchi chinensis, assembly GCA_019925255.1. Classification (NCBI taxonomy): domain Eukaryota; kingdom Viridiplantae; phylum Streptophyta; class Magnoliopsida; order Sapindales; family Sapindaceae; genus Litchi; species Litchi chinensis. Next base: position 10,002,738 of record CM034473.1, on the reverse strand, counting down.
TTAATGACGGTGCAAAATGTAAAAATCTGGAAAAGAAGAGTTAGAAATGAGTTCGTGTGAGTTAAGACAGGAGCTCGCGAGGTGTGAGTTGGTTGGTACCAACAGCCCTAGTCAACACTGGTCGACTAGGGAGCGAGCTCACAAGAAGTGAGCTGGGCAATGCCTGTACCTTTTTATTGCACCAGTCTGAGCTAGACTAAGACTTTACGAGCTGAGCAGGACCCGTGAATCAGGCTGAGCTAGAAGAAGGTAGCAGCTCACTGAAAGAGTGAGCTGAGCGAGAGCAAGCTCGCTGAGATGGATAATGCCCGCAAATTAGGTTGAGTTGGACGAACTGAGAGCTCGCTGAAAGGACGAGTTGGACAAGCTGAGGTGCGAGCTCTCAGCTCGAGCTGGACTGATAGTATTGCAGTTCGTAGTAGCTTGGGTGAAAGTATAAGTTGTAAAAATAATGGAAATGACTTAGAATTGAAGTGTTGTGCATTCTAAGCGTAGATCTCATTTATATTAGGTGGAGAGGACACAACGAGCTGAAGGAGGCCACTGAAGCAATGAGTACAAGGGAGTTGGAAGCCAAACTGTAAGTGTGAAAATGTTTTTTTTTTTTTTTTCTTTTTTATAAATGTTAAATACCTTTCAATTTATCATGCAAGCAATTTTTATAGACTTTCATTTCTTATTTAGCTAGTAAATGTTTTCATATTTTAGCATGAAAAGTTTATTTATGAATTGGTATGCTAGTATATTTTATGAGTAGAGAATGAAAAAAATTTGATTTGAGCTATAGAAAAAGAAAGAGTTTTCGAAGACAAGTGGACGACTCAAGCTTATAGAGAGATAGACCTTGTAGTTTCAGACCCGATTGGTATACCCCACAATGTATGACAAGTGTTGGGAGGGCTAGTCCTCGTGGAGGAGGGGGGGCAGGGGGGGAAGAAGGGGGGATCGAGTCTGTCATGTCTGTTGTGTCGCCCTTTACACTTGTGGGGTATTATCTCGCTATGTAATGTATGATGGTAGTTCCGCCACGTAGTACCAAGATGTGTTTGTAGATTTGTCACAGTATGCGATGCTAGCTTTTACGCCACGTGACCCCATACTGAGTGGAGTTGGTCTGACCGCTCATATGGTTGTAGCTTCCCTTGAGTTCCTCATTAGTGCATTTTTTTTTAGAAAGAGAAGCATATCATTAAAAAACAAATTTTAGAAAGAAAACGTTTTTAGAATTATTTTAGAAAAAGCTTTTGAAATTTCAAAGTAAATTTATACAACACAAGTTTTTAGAAATAAATTGTTTTAAAGAAAAATATTTTCAAAAATGTTTTAGAAGGTATATTTTATAAAAGATTAATTAAAATAGAAACACTTACGCACTTACTGAACTTTATAACTCATAACGCTTTTGGTTTTATGTTACAAAAAACCTCCCCAGGTGCAGGAGCGAAAGATCAGGGTACCAGTTTGCTATTTTCAGACTAGGTGGGCCAGACTTCCGATGATGCTGTTTAGTTTCCTTTACAATATTATGATTTAAATATTAATCACGTCTTTGTGCATATTTTTGATTATGAACACAATATGTAGGACTTTTACGCCAAGACGATGCATACATATTTTAGATACTTGAATATTTATGATAATACTTTTAATTATATTTTGCTTGGAAATTTGAAAGGAGATTTTAAAATGTATGATTTTATATTAGTAAATGAGTAATAATTACAGATTCGCTCCATGGTATCTTTTTGAGTCTTATTAGTTAAACTTCAGAAAGTCTCATGGGGTGCCCGGTAGGACCACTGGATTCGTTAGAAAGAATTCGGGCTAGGTCTTGTCAGTTTGGTATCAGAGCCAGAGTTTTAGAAGATTTTGAGCAAAAGATTTTTCGAATATTCTTTTTTAGTTAAATTTTTCAAAAATTGCCTAAAGGTTTCAATAATATGATTTTAATATTCATTTCATACATTTTATGATGGAATTTCACAGAATCATGTGTCGTCGAGGTCGCCTATCTACTGAGAGAGTAGCCGCTCAGGTATTCGCACTAGAGGGAGGACACGTTGACGAGTCTGTCAATGTGCCTGTAGACTAAACTCTAGCAGGACCTTCACAACCTGCAGGGCCAGCAGTTTGGAATATGAACGTAGAGCAGTTGGCTCAAGTTTTGGCAGTGGCGTTTCATCAGCCGCGAGAAATAGAGGTTTCCATTGAATGCGCTCGAAAATTGGGTGTTAAGCCTTACGATGGAACCAGTGATCCAGAGCGCGCCTTGTCGTGGCTAGAGACCAATGAAGAGATTTTCCAAGTCATGGATTGCTCCGAGGTCTAGATGGTGTCGTTCTTCGTTTTTCTATTCAAAGATAGAGCTAAAGATTGGTGGAAAACAATTCAGAGGCGGAATGTAGCTGGAGTGTCCTAGACACTATTCAAGCAAGAATTCATGGATAAATTCTATTTGAGGATCTACCAAGATGGAAGGATCGAAGAATTCTTCAAGGTAGAATAGGGCAATTCATCAGTAGTCGACTACAAAAGAAGAATTTCAAAGCTGGTTTGCATAGTGCCATTCATAGCAAATGACGAATAGCAGAAGGCCAAGAGATTCGCAATAGGCCTGTATCCGAAAATCAGAGCCTATATGGCTTCAGTTGCCTATACATAGTACGGAGAGTTAGTAGAGGCAACCGTTAGAGTGGAAAAAAAATATTGAACCTATACCAAGGCCAAAGAAGACAACCCAGAAACACGGTTGGATGGGCAATATTTCAGGAGGACCTGGCAAGTTCACTAGAAGTGGAAAGAGCTCAACTGGATTAAGTAGCCGGAGATCAAGCCAGGGGACACAATTCAGTCAGTGCTCCGTAAAGCAATCAGCAAGCTCTAGGAGTAGCAATGATAGTTGAAAGGACTGGCCTGTGTGCAAGAACTGTGGAAGGATGCATCTGGGTGAATGCTTCAGAGGTAGCACCATATGTTATAGATGTGAGCAGGAAGACCATTTCATGAAGGACTGCCAAATGTAACTTTAGCCATCAGATTGGAGATCAGACCTATAGTGCTAGGGCAAACTAATGGAGGCTAGGGATTTGATCAGAGGGGCTTCCAAGCTAGAGGGACTACCAGTTCCAGCTAGTCTAGCAGAGCGTTAAGCAAGGGTGTACCATCTAGAGGTCAGCCAGGTAGACCTTATACTCAGGCCAGAGTGTTCACGGTGACTCAACAAGAGGCAGACGCTACCCCGGAGGTTATGACAGGTACCATTTCAGTCTTTGATCGTGGTGCATATGTGTTGATAGATCTTAGGGCTACCCGCTCTTTTGTGTCTAGGAACTTTGCTAAAACTGTTAGTTTTGAGCCCGAACCTCTAGATTATAGCATGGTAGTGTCCATCCTTACAGGAGATTATCTTCAAGGAAAGAGAGTATTCTGGGGGAGTACAATAGTTATAGAGGGTAGAGAGTTCTCAGTGAACTTGATTGTATTGGACATTCATGATTTTGATGTCATATTAGGAATGGATTGGTTATCCCTGCATCACATCTGGGTGGACTATTTCCAAAAAGAAGTTAGATTTCCCAGAGCGGGGAAGCCAGATGTTATTTTTCGAGGAATACGGAAATCGCTTCCTTTCAACATCGTATCTGCAATGGAAGCTAGTAAGATGCTTAAAAGTCATGCCAAGGATATCTAGCTTATGCGGTGGAGGTGAGAGATGATGGGGTGAGCTTGAGGGACATTCCAATGGTTAGAGACTTCCCAGATATGTTTTCGGAGGATCTTCCAAGATTATCTCCAGATCGAAAAATGGAATTTGAAATAGATTTAATCCCGAGGACTGAACCAATCTCTATTGCACCGTACAAATGGAGGAACTACTAGATAAGGGGTTCGTACGACCTAGCCATTCTCCATAGTGGGCTTCAGTGTTGTTCATTAAGAAGAAGGATGAGAGCTTAAGGTTATGCATAGATTACAGACAGTTAAACAAGGTGACGGTACAGAACCAGTATCCACTCCCACGAATCGATAATTTATTCGATTAGCTACAGGGATCCAGAGTATATTCGAAGATCGATCTGAGGTCAGACTATCATCAGCTAAAGATTTGCACAGAAGACGTTCCGAAGACTGCTTTTAGAATCAAATATGGGCATTATGAGTTTCTAGTCATGCCATTCGGATTGACTAATGCCCCAACAGTTTTTATGGACCTGATGAATAGGATCTTCAGGCTGTATCTAGATAAGTTCATGATAGTATTCATCGATGATATCTTGGTGTATTCAAGCAGTTATGAGGAACATGCGGAACACCTCTGGATGGTATTATAGACCTTACGAGAGCATCAACTCTATGCAAAATTTAGTAAGTGCTAGTTTTGACTAAACAATGTTGCTTTCCTGGGTCATGTACTATCAGCTGAAGGAATCAGCGTGGATCCTTAGAAGATAGAAGCAATAACAAGCTGGAGACCGCCTATTAATGTTACTGAGATCCGGAGTTTTTTCGGACTAATAGGTTACTATAGAAAATTTATAGAGGGTTTTTTCAGGATAACAACCCCACTGACCAGATTGACTAGAAAAGAAGAGAGATTTGTATAGTCAAACGCTTGTCAACAGAGTTTCGACAAGCTGAAAAGAAGATTAAAATCAATTTAAGTGTTAACTTTACCAATGGGGGAAGATGGATTTATGATATCCAGTGATGCCTCAAGACTAGGTTTAGGGTGTGTTCTAATGCAGAATGGTAGAGTTGTAGCATATGCTTCCAAACAGTTGAAGAAGCATGAATAAAATTACCCTACCCACGATCTGAAGCTTGCAGCAGTAGTATTTGCACTGCAAATTTGGAGGCATTACCTTTATGGCGTCCCTTGTCAGATTTTTACAGATCATAAGAGCTTACAGTATCTGTTTACTCAGAAAGAGTTAAATATGAGGTAGCAGAGGTGGTTAAAGTTGATTAAAGATTATGATTGTACAATAGAGTACCACCCTGGAAAGGCAAATGTAGTGGCAGACGCTTTAAGCAGACGATCTGCGAGTTCTCTAGCTCATTTGAGGATAGCGTATCTTCCACTTCTAGTGGAAGTAAGGTCGTCGGGAGTTTGGTTAGGTGTGGAGGACTCAGGGGCCTTGCTAGCTGCTTTTTACGTTCGCCCCATTTTAGTAGACCAGATAAGGGAACAAAAATGGCAGGATCGTTAGTTGGTAAAACTTAGAAGGGAAATCGAAGAAGGACGTATAACTGATTTCATAATAAGGGAAGATGGTACAATAATGATGGGACAACATTTATGCATACCGGATATAAACGTTTGAAAAGAGAGATCATGGAAGAAGCTTATTCCTCAGCATATGCCATGCATCTGGGCAACACGAAGATGTACTGCACCCTGAAGGAGCATTATTGGTGGAAAGGGATGAAGAAAAAGATCACTGAGTTCGTATCCCGATGCTTCACATGTCAATAAGTCAAAGCAGAGCATCAGAAACCAGTAGGATTACTTCAGCCACTCTTCATCCCAGAATGAAAATGGAAAAATATCACCATGGATTTTGTTGTAGGGCTTCCGCGTAGTCAAAAAGGGCATGACACCATATGGGTGGTAGTAGATAGATTGACGAAGTCCACTCATTTTTTGTCAATCAGGATTAACTACCCCCTAAGTAAGTTAGCACAACTCTACATAGATGAGATAGTTAGACTCCATAGTATATCGGTTTCTATTATATCAGATCGTGATCCCAGATTTACTTCCAAGTTTTGGGTCAGCTTATAGAAAACCCTAGGAACTTGGCTGAACTTCAGCACGACCTTTCATCCCCAGATAGACAATCAATCAGAAAGAACCATTCAAACACTCGAGGATATGCTCAGAGCATGTGTCTTAGAATTCAAGAGGAGTTGAGATATGCACTTGCCACTTGTAGAGTTCGCGTACAATAACAATTATCATGCTAGTATAGGTATGGCCCTATACGAAGCTCTTTATGGAAGAAAGTGCAGAACTTTAGTGTATTGGTACGAGGTAGGTGAGAGGAAACTGATAGGTCCCGAGCTTATCCAAATGACTACAGACAAGATTAAAATCATTAGGGACAAGCTTAAAATAGCAAGTGATAGGTTGAAGAGCTATACAGACAACCATCGTAGGGACCTCGAGTTTGAAGTTGGCGATAGAGTATTCCTCAAGATATCCCCTTAGAAAGGCATGTTTAGATTTGGAAAGCATGGTAAGTTGAGTCAGTGCTATATCGGGTTATACGAGATCGTGAAAAGAGTACGACCTATAGCATACACGTTGGAGCTACCATCCCAATTAAGCAAGATTCACAATGTGTTTCATGTATCTATGCTCCGCAAGTATATTCCAGATCTCTCCCACATACTTAGAGAGCAACCGTAGAGCTAAGAAGGAATCTAACTTGTGAAGAAGAACTGGTGTAGATTTTAGACCGCAGAGAGCAGGTTTTACGGAATAAAGTTATCCCTTTAGAAAAAGTATTGTGGAGGAATCACGAAGTAGAAGAGGCTACTTGGGAGCACAAAGATCAAATGTATCATAGATACCCCCATCTTTTTCAGTATAATATGTAAATTTCGAGGATGAAATTTTTATAAGGGGGGAAGAAATTATAATAACCTCTTCCAATTCTATTATTGTACATATGTACGGAATGAGATATTGTACTAATATACCTTATTTATGAAATAATAAAAAGGATTTTAAAGTATTCTAAGATGAAATTAAATTTTTACAGAATTTCCAGAAGGATCGGTGACTAATTTCAAGTTATAAAAAGTTGAGGGACAATTAGTGTAAATAAAAGATTTTTGTAAGAATGACAAAATTGTAAATAAAGTGAAAGGACGAGGACATTGGGAAAAATGAAGAATTTTCTAGAATATGACAAAATCGTAAATTTAAGAAAGTTTAAGGTAAATGTTACACTTGACCCACACCTATATATAGGTGTGAATGGTGAATGTGTCGGCAGAGGTGAAGAAAAATCTAGAAGAGGAAGAGAGGGAAGCTATCGACAGAGAAAATGAAGGCAAAATTTTCAGCTGTTCCAAGCCAGATCTCTGCCATTTTCGAGGAAAATCAAGTTGTGTAAAAGTGAAGAACGAATTTGGGAGGATCATCAAACGAGATCTGGTAAGAATCAAGTGGGAAGATCAAACTTTTATGACTTTCTTTTAGAAAGAAGTCTGTCAAACAGTCCATGAACTGCTTCTGACAATAGTGAGATTTTGTGCATAGATCTGGTGATTTGAAGCTGTAATCGAGTGGGAAAGCAAGGCAATAGATCAAGGAAGAATCTTGTAAGTGAAGTAGTTGAGAAATAATGCTGATCTATAGTAGTTTGATTATGGTTTAGGATGATTGAGTTCCATCGCACAACCTGTTGTGGTTACGACTTGATTTTGAAGTGATAAAGCTGATAAAATGTTGTGAGAGTATGCATGTAAAACTAAATGAGGTCGGAGTGTGTTAATGATCGTGTAAAATGTAAAAATCTGAAAAAGAAGAGTTAGAAATGAGTTCACGTGAGTTAGGATAGGAGCTTACAAGGTGTGAGTTGGTCGGTACCAACAACCCTAGTTAGCATCGGTCGACTTGGGAGCGAGCTGGGCAATGCCTGTAGCTCTTCATCTCACCAGTCCGAGTTGGACTAAGGCTTTATGAGCTGAGCAGGGCCCGTGAATCGAGCTGAGCCAGAAGAAGACAGTAGCTCGCTGAAAGAGTGAGTTAAGTGAGCTCGCTAAGATGGATAATGCCCATAAATCGGGTTGAGTTGGACGAAGTGAGAGCTTGCTGAAAGGACGAGCTGGGATGTGAGCTCGCATCTCAAGCTGGACTAGCAGTACTACAGTCCGTAGCAGCTTGGGTGAAAGTATAAGTTGTAAAAGTAATAGAAATGACTTATAATTAAAATGTTGTGAATTCTAAGCATAGATCTCATTTGTATTAGGTGAAGAGGACACAACGAGCTAAAGGAGGTTGCTGAAGCAGTGAGTACAAAGGAGCTGGAAGTCGAATCGTGAGTGTGAAAATGTTTTTTTTTTTTTTTTAATAAATGATAAATACCTTTCAATTTATCATGCAAGCAATTTTTATAGACTTTCATTTCTTATTTAGCTAGTAAATGTTTTCATATTTTAGCATGAAAAGAAATAGTTTATTTATGAATTGATATGCTAGTATATTTTATGAGTAGAGAATGAAAAGAATTTGATTTGAGTTATAGAAAAAGAAAGAGTTTTCGAAGACTAGTGGACAACCCAAGTTTATAGCGAGATAGACTTTGTAGCTTCAGATCCGGTCGGTATACCTCACAGTGTATGACAAGTGTTGGGAGGTCTATTCCTACTAACATCGTGAGAGGGAGGGGGGGGGGGGGGGGAAGGGGGGGGAGGGAGGATCAAGTCTGTCATGTCGCCCTTTAGGCTTGTGGGGTATTATCTTGTTATGTGATGTGTGATGGTAGTTCCGACACGTAGTAGCTGAATGTCTTTGTGGATTTGTCATAGTGTACGATGCTAGCTTTTACGCCACGTAACCCCTCACATTGAGCGGAGTTGGTCTGACTCGTTCATGTGGTTGTAGCTTTCCTTGGGTTCCTCATTAGTGCATTTTTTTTTTAGAAAGAGAAGCATACTATTAAAAATGAATTTTAGAAAGAAAATGTTTTTAGAATTATTTTAGAAAAAACTTTTGAAATTTCAAAGTAAATTTATACAACCTAAGTTTTTAGAAATAAATTGTTTTAAAGAAAAATGTTTTCAAAAATGTTTTTGGGAGGTATATTTTATAAAAGATTAATTAAAATAGAAACATTTACACACTCACTGAGCTTTATAGCTCATAACGTTTTTGGTTTTATGTTACAAAAACCTTCCCAGGTGCAGAAGCAAAAGATCAGGGTACCAGTTCGTTGCGTTCAGACTAGGTGGGCCAAACTTCTAACGATGTTGCTTAGTTTCCTTTACAATATTATGATTTAAATATTAATCACGTATTTATGCATATTTTTTATTATGAACACAATGTAAGACTTTTACGCCAAGACGATGCATACACGTTTTAGATACTTGAATATTTATGATAATATTTTAATTATATTTTTTTGGGAAATTTGAAATAAGATTTTAAAATGTATGATTTTTATGTTAGTAAATGATTAATAGTTACAAGTTCGCTCCACGATATTTTTTGAGTCTTATTAGTTAAACTTCAGAAGGGTCTCGTGGGATGCTCGACATGATCGTTGGATTCGTTAGAGGGAATTCGAATCGGGTCCTGTCAAAATCAGCGAATCAAAATGGATCAATCAATCTTCATGTAATGTAAGATTTGATTTTATTAGTTTAATTATTGACTTGTTATTACTAGTATCAATCGATCGTGACTTTTTTGTTTGAAAAATTTTAAAATTCATGTTTTCTCATTAATTTAAAATCGATTTTTCCCTTCACTAATACATTGGGTATGTTAGGTAATTTAGACAAAATATGGACACATTTTGTGTAAATTGCATTTAAATTGAAATAGTTAAGGAAATGCCAAATAATGTAATATTTAAGTCCAAAAAAAAATTGTGTAATATTTATTCTTTTCATATTATCTTCTATGAATAAAAATGAGAGATTTATTATAAGATAAATGTTATATTACTCAAAAATTTATCCAAATTCATTATCCAAATGATATGACAAACTTATGTATAATTACCACATCATCTCAAAATTAATGTGGCAACTACAATTCAGCTTGCCACATTATTTGGACAAATTTTTAAGTAAATTTTTGAGAAGTAGTGTAGCATTATTCTTATTATAGTATATTATAATATATTTACCATATTATTATTAACAAATACATTTGCAAATCAAATATACTGTTGTAGTTATACCCAAATGGGAGAGATTTTATTCGAAATCAATACGGTAACGACAAGTCAAGGTGAATTGTGGACACATACAATGTATTATACTTCAAATACAAATATACACATTGTAACCTACTTTTCGAAATAAGAGATCAACTAAACTTTCTCCAACAAATTGTAGTATGCGATATGGGTCTTTCTGGCAGAAATTTGCTTTGCTTATTGACATTGCTAGTTGTGTTGCTCCAAGCAACATGTGAAGAAACAAACATCTTTGAGAATAGGAGGGACTGTCGTGATCACCGACAACATAGGTCCCGGAATAGGTCTCATTGTTCATTGTAAATCCGGCGATGATGATCTTGGGGCACACGAACTCCCTTATCAATGTTCCTATTCCTTTTCATTCAGATCCAACATTTTTGGTACGACTCTGTATTTTTGTGGTTTCACATGGCAAAATTCACTCAAATGGTTTGATATTTTCACGATTTGGAGGGATTTCAATGAGTGTACTGTTTGTTCATGGAGTATAGGACCAAACGGTCCGTGTAGGACAATGGATGAAGTTAACAAAAAATATACATGTTATCCATGGAATAAGTAATTGATAAGAATGTGGTTCCATTACAGTATGTTTTCTTTGTTGAATAAAGGTTTCTTGAATGCTGCAATGAGCAAAATTTATTTATTATTTATTTGCTTTTCAAAGAAGCAATATGCAAAATTTAGATAGGAAAATTTCAATTTAGTATCCAATATTTAGCGAAATATTACTTTTTAATTCAAGCGTTTTGAATATTCGTTATCTCTAACATTTTAAAAATTTATCAATTTAGTCCTACTGACCAAAAACTTAATGGTCAAATGTGACAAAAGTTGCACAAAAACGAATTTATCCCTGATTTCAATTAGGATAGTTTAAATGACGTGATTACTCTTTTAAAAAGCTAAGAAATACAAAATAACCATCTCTATTATTACAAAAATACCATCGACCATCTTCCAATCAATTTGTGACACATCATCCAATCAAATTTTCTTAAAAAAATGGAAAATAAGATTTTAAAATAAAAAATCTAATGAAAAAATTTGATGATTAAATAAGATTAAACTTTAAAATTAAAATAAAAATTTATGTAAATATAACTAAAACCCATTTTCCACCAATCATGAATTCCCAATATATTTAAATTAAAAATTAGAGAAAAATAAAAAAAAATGTTATGGTGTGTTGATTTTTAACTTTTAACTTTTATTTTTATAAAATATGTGCTTTTGTTTTGATTATGGTTGTTTTTTTGGTTTTGGGATTTTTTTTGGTTTTATGTTTTTCTTTAATAATTATAATTTTCTTTATTAATTTTATTTTTAATTTTATTATATTTAAACTCAATAAATCTCCATCGTCCAACACAACCTTAATAGATGGTGAAGATCGATAGTTTTTCATTTATTAATTTTAAATGGTTAGTGGAATAAAAAGATCAAAATATCCTTCAATAAGTTTGACTAACAATCAACTGATAGAGAGACTAAATTGATGAATTTCTAAAATTAGGGATGACGAGTATTCAAAACGCATAAGTGAGTATAAAAGTAACATTTCACTAAACGTTAGAGACTAAATTGATTGTTTACTCTTTGAATAAAAATATGGAATGCAATTAATGTTATGTATGTACATATAATATTCAAATATTTATCTAGATTATAACTGCTTAATTTAATAATTGTCTAATAATACCATTATCATTGCGAATGAAATATATATAATATACTTGGTTGTTTTTAGCATCGGATCAATGCCTAAAAGTTATGTGATTTTATTGAACTAAAGAGAAGAATTTGTCAAGATTGCAACACACAACTTTTTAATAAAGTGGTTGAGTACTCACCTTGATGCTAAGATGTGAAGGATTTAAGTTCCACTCTTATTTTTTAAAACACAAGGTCTAAGATGTCATCCTTACCTTTTAAATACAAGGTGCTATCAATGATCCTCTTTTTGTTAGTTAGCTGACCATGATTGGGTTTATTTTTATTATTACCTTTTTTCTATGTATTTATAAAGCTTAAATAAAAGTTGGACTATTAAAACAAGAATACTCTCACAATTTGGATTATTTTCAAAAAGTTTTATTTCATATTATAGGGATACTATTATTATTTTTTTTGATTAATATAGGGGTAGAGTTGTTGTCAACCACAAAAATGATTTAAATATCCATTTTATAAAAATATTTTTATGTCGAAATCATCCTGAAATAAAATTATGAAAATGGACAAACACATATTAGTAAAACTTATTTTTGAAATCTGTAAAATAGTGTATTTACTTTTAAAACCTAAAAAGATTTTCTTTTTTCTTTTTCTTTTTTAATTTTAAGTTAACAAAACAAATAAAAATCTATAAATATTTTTAACAAAGAATCTATAAAAAAAAATTATGAATCATACATAATTCTTCGGATTATTTTAATATAAAACATTATTTTTAAATTTTATTTTTTTATTTATCTAAACATTAACAATTGATAAAAAATAAAATAAATTATCATCTTTGGTGAAAAAATTGGTGGCTTTAACCTTCAAGTACGACTTATTTTTTTTCTTTTGGATAATGTACAAAATTAGAGCTCGGGTTAAGAATTTATGTTTAAGAGAAATAAAATGAACAAAGAAATTTTGTTTTGAATGAATATAATCAATGTTGCTTAAATGGATTTAACATTGGTATGTTTATGGGTGTTTACATCAATGCATATGATGCATGTGCATGAGCATCGTAAGAAACCTTACTGAATCTCTAAATGTTTATTACATCATAAGAAACCTTACGACACCTCTAAATGTAGTTTGATGCTTGTGCACGAGGATCATACAAAACTTTATGACATCTCTAAACGTAATTAGACTCATGTGCACGAGCATCGTAAGAAAGCTTATGGAATCTCTAAACGTTTAATACATTGTAAGAAGGGGAAAAATCATTTTAGTCCATAAGTTTTGGAAAAGGGTCAAATTTTTAACTTTGTTTCCCAAAAGGATAAAATGAACATCAACTTTTCGAAAAAGTGTCAAATTAGTCATTCCTATTGGTCAACTAACGGTCAAACTTAACAGCTATCATAGTGAATGGGGGTAAAATTGTCATTTTAATCATGATGCAGGATTGTGACACGTGTCAAGTGGAGATAAAATGAGAAAAAAATTCAAAAAAATTGAAAAATAAATGGGAAGTCTTTCAAACCAGTTTCCAGACGGGCAACCTCCAATTTCAAACTAGTTTCGACGACCCACACTCCACCCTGTTTGGCGACCTGTTCACCCACGACTGACCACCAACCCTCAACCACCATCATTACTGTCCGATGGCCACCCACAGACGTACAGACGGGCAACAACCTCAACAACACTCTCAACCCATTTCAATGACCCGCACTCCACCCCGTTGAGTGACCCATTCACCTACGATGGACCACCGACCCTTGACCACCACCATCACCGTCCAACGGCCACCTATAGACCTGCTTGCAGTTGTTCGGCTCGTTCAATAACCCACTGTCAACCGGACCCTCGTTAACCTGTTGTCAACCCGTACCCCATTCACCCACTGTCAATCTACACCCCGGACATTGTTCGACTAACTCTCCAGTGACGGTGACTTATCTTCATCAAATCAAATGAGTCCTTTAGGGTTTTAAGATTGCACTTTTGATTTGTTGGGTTTTTTCCTTGTAATTTTTTTTTTTTGTGGGTTTTGTTAAGAAGTTGGTTTTGAACATGGGTTTGAGCTTATTATTCACCAAAAATTGTATTTTACATGTTATGTTCAATTTTTGGATTGGTTTGGGTTTTCGAAAGTGGATTGTAAGATTTTTTTGTGCGAAACAATGAGATTTTGCATGGTACTATTAACTGGTGTTTGTTATGGTTGGTATGAACAGTGATGTTGCATGTTTGAGCTGGTCTTTGTACGCTAGTGTATTGTCGGGTTTTGTTTGTTTTGGAGGTGATGTTGCATGTTTGAGCTAGTTTTTTCATATCTTTGTATGTTGGTGTATGGTTGGGTTTTGTTTGTTTTTGAGGTGGTGTTGTTTGTATAGCTTGTTCAATAGCATTTTTGTTGTATGGTCGAGTTTTGTTTGAATTCGAACTGAGATTGTTGCCTGTTTCCGTAGACATCCCTATGCTTGAGAGACTACCATTGCCATGGAGGGAAGAGAGGGAAACACCTGTTAGAGAAATATCGGTTGAAGAATAAGTTCAATCAGATAGTTCGGTAGATGAAGATTATGAGGATAAGGATGATTCAGATGATGAGACAGTGGTTAGTTTAGTTGATGAAGATGAACAATCAGATGAAAAGATTGAGCAAGTATGTTGTGTTCCAGATGGGAATGAGACACACATTATGTTATCTGATGAGTAGGAAGATGAGTTGACTAGAATGGCCCAATACTGTAGTATACATTACTGGGCACCCAATCCAAATGGGTGTGTAGATTTGAAGGATGGACATGTGTTTGGCAATTTGCAATCAGTAAGGGATGCTATCAATAGGTATGCAATCCAAGAGGGTTTTCAATTGAAGAAGGTAAAGAATGACAATTGGCGGTACACTGTGATGTGTAAAAATAGGAGTTGTGATTGGAGGATGCATACCTCGAAATTGCCAGATGGGATGACTTGGATGGTGAAGAGTATCACTGGTTCTCACCACATGTGTACGAGAGTGGCTAAAAACAAGGCAGCAAACAAGAAGTGGGTTGCTTCAGTTATGACTTCTTCCATTGAAGCAGATCCTAAGATTAGTAGGAAAACTATCCAAGCCTAACTGATGGAAAGATATTGGGTCCATTACGAATATCAAGTTATACATCGTGCAAAAAGGATGGTTCTAAAAAATTTGAAAGTACATCATGTTGAATCATATAGCAATGTAAGAAAGTATGCAAACATGATTCTATTTATGAATCTTGGGTCGGTTGTGAAGGTTTCTGTCAATCACAGTGTAGGACCAATTGCAAAATTTGAAAGATTCTTCCTTCGTTTTAAGGCTATGTAAGAAGGGTTTGTTAAAGGATGTCGACCATTAATAGGTATTGACGGATGCCACTTGATGAGTCCATTTGAGGGGGTTATGCTTAATGTTGTAGCTTTAAATGGTGATGGTGGAATTTTTCCACTTGCTTTTGGTGTTTGTGAGTCGGAAACATTAGACAGTTGGACTTGGTTTTTGAGCCTGCTAAAGGAATCATTAGGTTGGGATGATAACAAAGTTATATGTTTCATGAGTGATCGACAAAAAGGTTGTGTGGCAGTGTTAGCTAGGGTGTGGCCACTTACGGAAAGTCGATACTATTTCAGACATATGATGACTAATTTTAAGACTTCTTTCAAGAGTGTTTCACTAATTAGAAAATTATGGGCAGCATCTAGAGCTACTAATGTGGCAGTCTATCGGGACGCATTGGAGTCAATTAAAGAAGAGTCTTATGATGCATTCCTTTGGCTGGTTAATGAAGAACTTGTGGAGAAATGGGCTAGACATGCATTCGATGAATGTATAAAGTCAGACCACGTTACCAATAACATGTCTGAAAGCTTTAACAGTTAGGTGAAGGAAGAAAGGGAAAAATCAATTCTTGGTCTTTTTGAGCATTTGAGAAGGAGAATGATGGTGAGATATTATAAAAAATGGGATGAGATTGAGAAGATGAATGATTCCATCACACCTTATGCAAGAAAGAAGTTGAAGAATAATGAGGAGAAGGGAAGAACACTAATAGTATTACACGGGAGAGGAGAGTGGTATGAAATTATTGAAAGTAGGCAGAAGAAGATTTTAGTGAATATCGACAAGAAAGTTTGTGAGTGTGGGGAATGGCAATTGAGTGGATTGCCATGTAAGCACGTTATTATAGTTTTGATCTTTCGAAACGAGAATGTAGAAGATCATGTGGATTGGTACTACTCAAAAAACGCAATGGAACTGACTTATAGTGGCAGCATCAACTCTATTTCGGATGAGTCTAGATGGACTGAGTTTGCAACTAAGCCCATTGAACCTCCACAGAAACGAGCTAAAATTGGGAGGCTTAAGAAGGCAAGGAAAAGGGTTGCAGATGAACCTTCTACACCATCAAGACCTTTTTAGGTCATTGCAGTACATGTAAAATCCTTGGCCACAACAAATGAACTTGTCCAACTCTGGTAATATTAATTTCATTTACATTTTGCTGTTTGTATGTCTACATAAACTGAAGCTTAAGATTAGTTTTTGATGTTTTAATATAGGGTTTAATTGACAAAGGAAAAAAAACTGGTACAAATGGAAAAGGAAAGAAAGGTGTTGCACAAGGAAAAGGGAAGACTGCCTCACAAAAATCATCATCTGCACAGTAAGTTTATACTCACAAAATTGTAGATTTATTATCATATATCTTTGTTCTTACTGTTTTCGTCCATTTTAGGATCCATGCAAGTTCTATTGTTGCAACCCAACATGAGTCTATTATACTAAGGTAACTTATTTATTCACATATTATTTTGGATAGACAAGATGTATGATTAATTACTAATATAATTTATTGCAACATGCAAAATGATTGCAGCACATCCAATGGACCACCACCTGTTTCTGATATTTGCTCGCAGATAGGTTTCACTTCCCAATCTTGAGGATTGCAGTTACTTCCTATTTTTGTTAGATTTGGATGCCGCATTAAACTTTTGTATAAGTATTTTTGATGTCCAAATCTGCTATGCATGGTTGCTGCATGGTTTTTATAGCTTTTGCAAAGATATTTGCTATTATGCATGCAATTAAGGATGTTGATAGTATGGTGGTTATTTTTGGGATAGTATGCATGCAATATTATAAGTTTTTGTTTGTATGTGCATGCAATATTATAGCTTTTGCAAATGTACACTGTGCTGTTATGCATGCAGTTTATAATATTTGATGCAATATTATAGCTTTTGGACTACATGTTATTGTTACCTTTCTTATTATTTTATTCTCATTGGCATGGGCAGGTGGTTCACACATTATTGATTTTAGTATTTTTTTTCATTCAATGTCAAAATATTATGCATCCAACATTATAGGTCATTTTTTATATATGAAAATCATCCCCATGCATATACCAATTATATCATAAATATGTGTATCCTAAAAATATAACATTATGGATGGAAGAAAATAAATGTAGCAAAAGTATTAAACAGATGGAGCCAATACTAGTAGATGGAGCAAGAGCAAAAACTGTAAAAATATTGAACAGATGAAGTAAAAATTATATGTTGGAGCAAAAACTACAAAAAAAACAAAAGCAAAGCAAAAGTTAAAAGTCGGAGCAAAAACTTAAAAAAAAAAAAAAACAATCTTCAAAAAATCACACCCATGAATAAATAAAAATGATAAAGATTTAAGAAAAATACTTATTGTAAGGGTAAAATAATCATTTCACAATAAATGAATATACTAGGATTGTTAGACAAAGCGTGTGCACACAAAAATTATCTAAGGGTAAAACTGTAATTTTATAGAAATTACATAAAAGCTCATCAAGGGCATTTTGGTAATTATATATATTATTGTAATATTTAACTTTAGTTGAGGGTAAAATAGTCTCTTTATCAATTCTAACTATGTCTAAGGTTAAATTGGTCTTTTCATGTTTTCTATTAAGTTTGATTGTTAGTTGACCAATAGGAGGGACTAATTTGATACTTTTTCGAAAAGTTAAGGTTCATTTTATCATTTTGAGAAACATGTTAAAAATTTGATCATTTTCCAAAACTTATGGACTAAAATGATTTTTCCCCTTGTAAGAAAACTTAAAGCACCTCTAAACATAGTTTGACACATGTGCACAAGTATTGTGTTTTTATCTAATTCGTTATTACAAAAAAAAAAATTGTTTTAATGTGCACTTAAAATTTGGTGCAGACTGATATGATATGTCACTATCTCTGGTGGCAATAGAAGATAAAATTAAATAAAAAATTTAGCACCATCAAACTCAAAAGTTTAAGCTGATAGTTAAGTGTCCACTTATAGTTTTTAAGACTTGATGTTGACACATGACACGCCCTTTACGTGTAACATAAATAGATGATAAATATCGAATACATACTAAATATTCTCTACCGTTATAATATGTGTAACATGAATTCACGATAAATAGAGACATAGCATTTGAATTAGAAATCTTCAAGCTCTTATGTCATGTTAGTTATTATCATACCTAAAAACTTAAACTGACAATAAAAGGTCCAATTATAGTATTTAAGACTCGAAATTGATATGTGACAAAAATATTATAATTAAAAAAGAAGGGAGAGAGTAAGAAGTACAAAACAAAAGAGTACGCAGAAAAGAGAAGAAGAAAGAAAGAGCTAGCAAAAGAAGGAAAAGAATAAAACAAAGTAGAGGGAGAGAGCACAAGGAAGATAGAATAGAAAGAAGAAAGAGAGAAGAATAAAAGAAAACAAATAAAGGAAAATTGAAAGATTAGATTGAGTAAATTGAATTGAAAGAGTAAATGACGAATATCAAATTAGACCATATGCAATATTTCATGCTATCAATTTTGTGACATGTCGAAATTTAGATCAATCCATTAGAAATTTGACTCATAGTGTTTGA